>QKWP01000564.1:73941-100255 GCA_003550325.1 Gigaspora rosea
TTTTTTTTTTAGAAATTAAGAAAACGGAATTCGTACAACAAGAAAACAGGACGAGAAAACCAAGAAAGAAAACAGGACAAAAAAACAAGAAAAAAATGAAATAAGAAAAACAAGTAAAAAATGTGACAAAAAAACAAGAAAGAAAACAAACCGGGAATGGCAAAAAAACAGAAAAACGAGAACAAGAACAGCTCTAAAGATGGTGAAACAAGCAAAAACGGAAGGTGAAACGGAAGGCGAAATCAAAAAATAATTCAAAGATCTACTGAGGCAGAGAAACATTAATAAAAACTTGAACACAATAAAAAACAACTCGATCCAAGAACAAAAAAAAACCTACTGGAAGAATCCAAAGAATTCACAAAAGAACCTACCAAAAAAACGACAAAAAACCCTTATGAAAGCCGACGAAGGACTTTTACGAATCCACCGAAAACCGACGAAGGTTAACACCAAGAAACGATGAAGTTACCAGAAAACCCCACAAAAAAATGACAAAGAGCCCTGAAGAGCCCACAAAAAAAACGAGAAAAATTAACGAAAAAGAACCCAAGAGAAACGACAAAGAACCTACCAACAAACCCACAAAAAAATGATGAAAAAGAACCCACGAGAAACGACAAAGAACCTACCAACAAACCCACAAAAAAACGACAAAGAGCCCCAGAAAAAAATGACGAAAAAGAACCCATGAGAAACAACGAAGAACCTACTAACAAAAATGACAAACTTACAATGAAAATGACGAAGAAAATACACCAAATACGAAGAAAAAAACCTACTAAATCACCAAAGTAACGAGAAATCCACGCGATTTCAGGTCAGTTAACTACGGCTCCAGCTACGGCTCCAACTACAGCTCCAATTACGACTCTAGCAACGGCTATAGCAATGACTCCAACGACGGTTCCTTTAAAAAAAATAGATTGGTATTAAAAAAAAACAAAAACCCCCCAAATTATTTATAAGATCGCCAATCTCTTAAATGATTGGTCGATCATATAAGGGTCGCATAGCAACGGGTCGCTATTGTATTTTTGCCTAAAGAATATAATAGTTTATTTTTTTGTTTTTATTTTAATTTTTTTGGTTTCATTTTTTTTGGATTTATTTTTTTTATTTTTTTTATAATAATATATAACATATGTAATATTTAAAATATGAGTAAATCTATTTGTAACCGGCGGTGACAATCCTGTGCCAACCGTGCCAATAAGAATCAAGATCAGGTGTAATGTTATACCTAATCATGTAACATGAAAATGAAGCAAAAAAACGCCATTTTCAAAAATATCGCGATAGCTGAAAATTTTGTCTATGAAACCATCTTTTATTCTAGCAAAAAAAAATTCCTCGTGAAATTTTACTATATAGTTACTTCTAATCCTAACCCTAACCCGAACCCTAACTCTAACCCTAACCCTAACCCTAATGAAAATAAATTTACACGTGTTTATTTTTGTTTTGATCGTGCATTACACAGGGGCATGTCACCGCCGGTGACAAGCACATTTTTTCTTAAAATATAATATATAATAAAAAAAAAAATTATATTAAATAGCGAAAACTTGTGAATATTGTATATTTAATAAACTAAAATATTATTTTTTTAAATTCGGCAATCCTGCCTTTTGTGTCTATAGACTTTATTATATATAAAAACTAATGTTTACATATATATTGTAATACTATTCTAACAGAAAGCTCACCCAACATTACGTCCAGGTGCGACCCACCTAGCGATTATTCGCCTCGATTAGGATTCTCAACTTGCTAAGAATATGTTTCCTCCTGTCATCCGCTGGCAATCGCTTGCCATATCAGATTTGCCAAATGTTTCTGAATCTAAATATTTAAACTTAACCCACGAAAACCAAGTCAGCTTGGTTCCCTCTAGGATTAAATTGTTTATATTTGATTCTGCTAAAACTCTCGCTCCATTTTTCTAGTCTTTCTTTTCTTTAGGCTATGCTTTGCAATTTGACTGGTTTCGCTATTCAGAGTGGTGTTTTTTTTTTCCGCTACTCTTGTTCTTGCTTTTGCTTCGACTTTTTC
This sequence comes from Gigaspora rosea, assembly GCA_003550325.1. Lineage (NCBI taxonomy): Eukaryota > Fungi > Glomeromycota > Glomeromycetes > Diversisporales > Gigasporaceae > Gigaspora > Gigaspora rosea. Next base: position 75,997 of record QKWP01000564.1, read on the forward strand.
TTTTCGCTAAGGTAGTTATCACCTCTACTTTTTCCCAGTCATTTTGAAATTCACATCTGAAGTTCCAAATATGCTGCCGAAACCTTACGTTGACAGTCTCAATAATTGTATCCAAAGCCCTTCTTGTCCTGGCTTTGTCCTTTATTAGACTTTCCACCTTTTTCATCCAACTCCGAGAAATAAGTCCTTGAATTAACTGGTTTCTTGTGACTTTTTTCTCTTTCTCCCCTTTGCCAAAAATCCTTCTTTCCAATTCCTGTATCGCTAATTCTGCAGACGTACTGGAATCTTCCTGGAATATTTTTTTCACCTCTTCGCATGTTTCTTCTTCTATCATTCTTCAAATTTCCTGATAGTCCACACATCTTGACAGATGTTCTAATGTTTCTGGCTCCTGCTGACAGGTCGCACAAATGTCCGTTTTGTATAGGTCCAGTCTTCTTACTCTAAGCTCTGATATCGTCGGCAAAAGGCCATTAAGGCACTTTGTTCTAAAAATCCATTCCTTATTTTTCCTTTCATCTGTACATCACCTTCCTTTATACCTTTCTAAAAACTGCCATGTCTCTTTCCAATTTATATTACCCTCCTCTTTTTCAAAGTTCTTTTCTTCAAACCTCTTTAGTCATACCCATTCTACATCTTGTATTGCTGCTGCTATTTGGTTCATGAACTTTCTAATCGGGCTATCAATTTTGAAGTTCTTCCAATATATAACTACTTGCTAAATCTTGGTCCAGGGCCACTTGATACTTATGACGCTGCTGCTTCTGGCCCCATTTTTTGCAAGTTTGTTTGCTTCTTCATTTTCTGCAATACCACTATGCCCCTTGACTTTGTGCAACTCTAAAGACAGCTTCTTGATTTTTCGTACTTGAGATATTTGCCAAAGCAGGCTTGCATTCTGCATCTTAAGACTGCTTCTTAACTTTTTAAGCTTTTCTGTCTTCTTGATCGCCTGTATTGCTGCAAGACTATCGGTATATATTTGCACCTTTGACTCCTCTGGGGCTACTAATAGTAACGTCCATATTGCTTCCAACTCCGCCCGAGTTGATGATGGCCATTCTTCCAATCTACAGCAGAACGTTTCTTTACTCTGTCTATCATGATCAGCAGCTTCATTAAGTGCCACCCATCCTATACCTATTCGAGTCCCTTCTTCTTTGGAGTTAGTTAGAGACCCATCTGTAAAAGCCTTTATCGTCTTCCATGAGTTTATCCTCTCTGCCACCTTTTCTAGTTCTCTTATTACTTCTTGTCCCATGATACTAGCTTTCATGTACTCTTCATTAACGGTGCTTATAGATATCTCTACTAAACTCTGTTCTTTTATCTCCATAGTCTCAGGGTATTTTTCTACTATGTTCTCCCAGAGAATACTTAGCTTTTTACATTCTTTGTTAGAGACCTCTGCCTTCTTCAACCACTTTTTGTTAAGTACCCTCTTTTTACTCCGGACCTTTATACTTGCTTGACATGCAGAGCCCGGCTCAGCTTTTTTGTTTTTTAGTTCGCAGCCCCCGCACTGCTTAATTATAGCTAGGCCTTGCTTGTTCACTGAGTCCTTTCTCCAATGTTCTATGAAAAACTCCTGTGGGGTCTTTTTGCTTGTGGTTCTTCCTAGCTCCGTTTCATTACTTCTTCTTCCGAACACTAGCCATTCCCGTTTTCGCTTGTCTTCACTAATTGTTTCCAAATTGGCTTTGATATGTAAAAAGTTTCCTTTTTTTTGTGGAGCTCTTAGTTTCCTGCTATACAAGTCTTCTAGAATGCTTACTTCAAGGTTTGTATACCATTTGGGTGCTTTTTCTTTTGCCGGCACGCCTCTTATTTGTCTGATCTACTTCCATGTAAGCATTCTTTCACTTTTTGAATCCAAAACTTGCTCTAGCAGAAAGATGTTTAACCTTTTTTCTTTAAGGAAACTCTGCAAGTTTTCTTCTTTAACTAAACTGACAATCTCCGTTCCTGTTCCTTCTATTTTACATTTCGCTTTTAACTCTTCTGATCTGAAGCTAATATTTAGCTTTTTCACTTCAAGCACAATTTTGCAGACTAAATTGTTTTTAACTTTGCATTTCTTTATTCTTTCTTTCTCCAAACCTAGTATACATGTTGTGCTCTTACAATTCAACTGTGCCTGTTTAGCCTTAGCCATACTGCTTGTCCCACATCACTTTTGTTATTCAACCTAGATGTTATTTCTGTGAAGTGATGAGCAAGTTGATTTTGCCAAATCGACTTAACTCCAACAATGTTTGAGTGTATTAGTGCTGAATTTGGAGTTGTCTTCATCATTCCTGCTTTATTTTTGATTAGCATTAGAAGAGGGCTTTGCAGCTTTTCACAGTTCTCTTGAGACAGGATACAGTGCTACAATCTGTATTCTAGACATGGGAGTAGCAGCTCTTGTACTTCTATTTCACCTCTTTGCAAATTAAGTGGCCAACTTAACTGCATTTTGTAACCTCTGTTTCTTCCTTCTTGAATTTCTACTAGAAGCGGGTCGTAGAATATTTTCCAGACCAAGGATGATATGACCTCTCCCTGGTCTATTCCGTCTTCTGCAATAAATTTTTCTGTATTTCCTACACCTGTTATAACCTCAATTTCCTGTTCTTGTATAAATTAATTATGAAATTTACTACACCTGCTGGAAGTTTCATACGCTCTAATGCTAGCTATCCCTTAGATTGTAACACAGGCAAATTTGGCTGCGTATTTTAAAATTTTTAATAAAATTTTAAATATTGATTTTAGTCATATCTTTTCTAAGTAAAAAATATTCTTTGAGTTTTGTTTTAGTAACTTTGTTATAAATTTTTTTTAAAATCATTAGAAAACTTTAATATAATAAATGTTTAAAGTTCTTGTATTGGCATTTTTACTATTAAAATTTTTCTTTAGATTTTTTCAAATTTTATATGTTCCCGTCTATAAAAAAAATCTTTACTTCTAATACAAGTCTTAATTTTTACAAGTAAATCATTAAAGTTGCAATAATGAAAGTTGTCATCCTTTATATAAACTACAATATTGTCTTAAGAACTATAGTTCTAAAACTAAAACTAAATAAGATCGCAGAAAAATTGTAATAAAATTTTTTAAAAAAATTTTTTCTTAAAATTATCTATTTTCAGCTTATATGTAACTATAATTTATTTTCTTATAATATAAAAACTAATTTTGCAAAAAAGTAATCCTTATTTTCAAATATAATTGTACAAAGTTTTATTTAATTATTTTAGCATTTTAAAAAAGTAAATCAGAGCTAAAAAAGTGCAAAAACGCAGGCAAATTTGCCTGTGTTCTACTACAATCTAAGGGATAGCATTTCGATATTTACTGAATCGAAGGCTTTTTTCATGTCTTGGAACAAGATCCAGATTTCCTTTTTATTTTCTCTCGCATCTTCCAGTATACAGTTTAGCAGATGTATTGGTGCCGCTGTGCCTTCTTCTTGCAATCCTGCAAAATTTTTTCCCTTTAAAATGTCTCTTTTTTTAAGAATAGCTCCAAGTCTGTTATTTAAAACCCTAACTACTGACTTTCTAAAGGTTTCTAATAAAAGAATGGGTCTGACATTGTTCAACCTATATCACCACTCTTCTTTCTTGTGTATTGGATATAGCATGCCGAGTTTCCATTTTTTTGGCATGCTTCCCTCTTTTAGGCATCTGCTTGCCATATACTAGAAAATCTTTTTTGCATAACCACCAGCTTTCTTTAGCATTGGGTAGGTAATACCTAACGTCCCTGGCGCCGATTTGTTTTTGGTTTGTTTTAGTGCTTCATCCCATTCGTCTGATGACATCTTTTCTAATAAGTGTTCATACCAGGATGGCTCTATTTCTTCTATCAGATGAAACCTTTTCTTCCATCTATTCGGTAAGTTTTCTGCCATGGACTGATGTTTTCTAAACTGTTTCGCAAAATGGCTTCTTACTTCTTCTAACACTTCTTTTAGTTCATTTACTAATTCCTCTTTCTCTTCTTCCGTATGTTTGACTACTTTATCTATTTGGATTCTTTTCTGTGGCTGATCCAGCAACCTATCTATCATGCTTCTTTGACCTTTGACTATCATTTCGTATCTAGCTTCTATATGGGCTCTAATTCTTTTTTCCTCTTTATTTTTAATAGCATACTGCCACCTTTTGGAAAGAACTGTTCACCAACTCTCTAAAGATTTATATACTTCCGAGTAGTCATCTAACATGTCTAATTTCCAATGCTCCTTTAGCCATACTGTAAAGACTTCTAGTTTCTTTAACTCCTGCTCTGCCAGGGCCTTTTCTCTATTTTTCCTCAACTTTCTGCACCATTTACCCAAAGTACGTATATCCTTCTTTAGCTTCTTCGTATCCGTATCTATATATAATATATCTTCTAATACAGGAGTCCTTTTCTTTTTTGGAAGTGCAACTGAGACTGCTCTTTTTATGCTGTTTTCTATAATATCCATAGCTGGTCCAGAGTTTTACTTTCCAACTCTAATTCTACTTCTTGCTGCTCTGTGCGGTTTTTTTCCAAGTCCTTTCCCTTTTGCTTCTTTTTACGATTCTAGTTTTTAGTTCCAAGTTCAGCTTGGCTTAGTATTCTTCCCACATCTTTTCGTTGACGTTTTCTATATCTATCTCTATTCTTTTCTTTCCTAGTCTTCTAATTCTTGCTTGGCTTCGTTTTCGCATATTTAAACCTGTTTCTACTTGCATGAGTACTGCTTGATGGTCACTACCTGTTCTGAACAACATATTCTTAGTTTTGTATAAAAAAATATTTTGTTTCTAATGACCATCGACCCAGATAGTGTCGATTCTTGACTGTGCTTCATTACGTTTCCATGTTGGTTGCCCTGGGGAGTCAGGCTCATAGAAGACATCCAAAAACCTTTTTCCTTTCAGAAACTGGAGTATTTGTTTTTTTCTTCTTTTTCTTTTCGTACTTCTGCATTAATTTTTCTGTTTGGTTTAAATCTACATTGAAATCTCCTACTACTATACATCTTTGTTCTTTCTTCTTTGCTTCTATGCTTTTTAGTCATTCTTTTAGGTACTCATATATAGTTTTTTGTACTTCTGCACTAGTTGGCGCTACATATACTACTATAATGTTTATCGAAAGGCCCTTGAAGTCTAGCACCAAATCCAAAATATACGGATTATTCCTGTTTAACTTAACCACATGTTTTTCCCATCTTTTATCTATTATAATTCCAACACCAGATCCTTTTTTCTTCCCTTCCTCTGCTGCCGACCAAAAACCCCTTACGTTTTTATTCTCTCCTAATAGAAACTTCCCTTCCTTTTCTGATAAATTCGTTTCTGCTACACCCATTATGTTAATCCTTTTTTCCCTTATAAAATCGACAATAGCATCTAATTTTCCCTTATTTGTTTTCAAACTATTTGTATTATGAAATCCTATTCCTAGCATACTAAAATTATCATCTTCTGTTTCTTCCATTTTAATCTCTTTTCTCTTTTCTTCCTCTTCTTGCTTTTTCTTCTGCTTCTCTTCCGTTAAACCCTCAAGCTCCCCCTTTGTTTGAATAGGGAAACATCTTTATTCTTCTTTTTATAGATGCCTTTGGCAACTTTCAGAAGCGATAGGGGACCACTGTCCTCTTATTGATATTTCCAACATGGATAGTCTGTTTAGTATTTCTGTTATAATTTGCCGATTTTCGTTATCTACTAGTGGTTGGGGTTTGTACCCGCCCTTGTTCGTTTCGTATTTTCTTTCTCCAATACTAACTGCAGTTATACCTTCCTCTCTCTCAGCAATAATTTTCTCTTGTTCTTGCTCCTGTCTATTCTCCTTTCCTATCCTATTTATACTTCTAATCTTTCTGTTATGTAGTACCTCCCTACTGTTTTGTCTTCTAGTATGATTTGTAACTTCTCTTGCTTTTCCTTTATTTATCCTACTCCATTTCAACTGGCTCCAATCTTCCTTACTGCTATCACTTGATCTAAATACTTCCACTCCAATTTAGTATTGTAATAAAAGACTGTTGCTCTTTGTGCAGCTTTGTATTTTGCCTCTGTACTGAAGTAAACATGGGCCGTGCCTTTTTGATTTCTGTGGCAATTATTTAGAACATGTACTGCCTTTGCCTCTATTTTTTTTAGTTGACGTAATCGTAATGTGTCGACTGCATGTCTAGGCAGATTCGTGATTGTTAATTTATATTTGTTTCTGAGTTTAAATTCGTTTAGATTAAATCTTCTTAGGGTTGTTCTATATATTCTGCCTTCATCTAAATGTACGGACCAGCTGTTTCTTAGAACTTCTTCTTTGTGCTGGTTTTCCACTTCTAATTTAATATAGGCTGCTTTTGTTTTCCAACCTTGCTGCCAAGCCAAAACTATAGCTTTGCCAAAGAAACCCAAATGTTTTTTGATTACTCTAGCATCCACTTTTTCAGGTAGATTCCAGATTGTAAAAAGATACTGCGATCTTTCACCCTGACTCCGTGCTATAAAGTTATCCTTTAGTGCTCATATAGAGTTGTAAATATCTTTACATACTTTCTGCTGCTTCTCGTTCGCTCTATTCTGTATCCTGAGTGTGTTTGTTGTTGCTTGGTCTTTTTTTCTTCCAGTCCATAGTCCAGGGTTCTACACTCCGATTCTAGTAGTAAGATCTTAATTTCCTTTTGTTCTAGTGTAATATCCTCCATCTTGTCCACTTTTTCTTCATTCTGCTCTTCAAACGCTCTTTTTTCCCCTTTAGCAGCTTTTTCTTCTTGTAATTGTTTTGCTAATTTCTTCGTTTCGCATTTGTTTCCTTTCTTGTATTCGCCTGTTGTTCTAATTTTTTGATACTTGTATCTTTCTCATTTAATAGTTCAATTTTCAGCTGTGTGATTGGTTCTTTACATATCACCTTGTGCTCAGCCCAACTGTGTAACTCTATCATATTTCGTATTACTGTAATTATATGTGGCTGATCGAACCCTAATAATTTTGCAATGTCTGTATCCTTTTTAAGCAACAATACCTTGTTTTCGCTAAAGAAAGCTTCTCTTTCCTCTTCTTGTTTACCAAAAATGTTCTTAAATTTTTCTAGCCTTGACATTTTGTTTTATACTATTGTCCGTCTATTTGTATTGTTGTTGTTATTGTTAATGTATTTTCTATCCTCTTTGTTTACGATCACTTTGTTACGTGCTTGTTTTGTTTATCCAAAATCATTACGAGTTTAACTTGTTTATTTTTCCTATTTGGTGTTTTTGTTTGTACTGCAAGTCACGGTCTTTTGTTGTTGTTGGGGCGATCTGCGATTCAGGGTTTAGCTGAATTTCCCACTTTTTGTAAAAAATTTTTCAAAAGACCTTAATTTTTCGATAAGTTGTTATATTGCTCTGTTTTTTCCCAAAGTGTACTAAGTAAACTCTAGTTGATTTAGTTCTTCTTCCTTTTTTCTTAATGGCTTTTTGGTCTTTTTTCCTTTCAGTTTTTGTTGATTATTCCTTTTTCTTTATTGCCGAAAATGGACAAAGGATTAGTGGAAAGAGTTGTAATTGCTGAATAATAAATTAAAATATTATATAATAATAATAAATAAATAAAAATTTATAATTAAATTGCGAAAACTTGCGAAAACCTGTAAAATATTCAAAAAGCATGATTATGTGAATATAATAATTATTAATGATATATATCAATATATATCGATTACTATCACTATCGATTATAATCAATATATTGATATATATCGATACCCATCACCCCTGCTGATTACTATCGATAGTGATAGTAATCGATATATCGATATATATCGATTACTATCACTATCGATAGTAATCGATATATCAATATATATCGATTACTATTACTATCGATAGTAATCGATAGGGGTGATGGGTATCGATATATATCTTACCAGTTAGTAATCGATATATATCTATATATAAAATTTGCAGATGAAGTTATAAATAAAATAGATTAGCGATGTAAACCTTTTAAATTTACTGTCATTTCACTGAGTTTAATATACTGTAAATTATATTAGTTAAATTGAAACGTCTAGACATACCTCTTATCTAACTTTCGAATTACCTCGCGGTTTACCGAATTACTTTGGCAGTATATAAAGTAAAACTTGAACTTTCGAATATTTTTTTGTCTTACCTTTATCAGTTACATATTTGTGATACCAGATCCATTTGTGTGACAACAAATCGTTACTTTAATAAGACTTTAATACGATGAGATGATCCTCAAAATCAACTAATCATAATAAAGTCTGCTATACTTAGTATGTATATTAGTCTGGAGCCTTAGCTTAGAACGTCATGCAAAGTAACTTCTATATAACTAATGGGACACGGGGTAGGGTAACAGGTAATACCCTAGCCCTACTCATTTGTGTAAGGGCCTCACATTTAAGCCCTTACCCTTACCTTAGGGCTTAGAAATCAGTGCCCTAGCACAGCCTTCATGGTACTACACATAGGTACCTATGGGCCCACCTGGCCCATGCGGAGGCCTAATATGTATATAGCGATCACAAATCAGAATTTTGGATTTTCCAAGTTCCTATTGGTCGAGCAAATTTTGTTAAAAAATTAGGGTAGCTACACGATGCAGTCACGCTAAAACCAGGAATGTGATGTAACTATTATCTTGCTCAACTAGTTATCAATTTCTAAATATCTCACTTGGAACAAGACACATACTAAAACAACTTTTAGGCTTAAAGTATTTTTACTATGTGCTTTTCTTCTCTTTACAGTCAAAAGACTAACTTTTGCTCTTTCTATTTATATTAATTCTGCGATTACATATATTGTATAGAACTTATAATTCTCTAATTTTACTTTTTTTATTGTAAGAAAATAAACTCTTAAATTCTACTAATAAAATCATCTTTGTTATAGTAATCGATAATCACAATACTGTTGCTCAACATTATAATATTTGTCATAATTCTGGTCAACTATATTACCAAATAAACCAGTTGAATTTATTTTCATTCTATCTTTGCACTTTTTATTTTGTGATACATTTTGTATTAAATTATTAACAATAATTTTATAGACAACTTAGTTCATAAACAATTAATTTACAAACAAAATTATTCTACAGACAGTTAATTTACAGACAAATTCATTTTGTTGACAATATATTTAGCCAACAATTTCTTTATAAATTGCACCATCTTTACTGTAAATTCTCAAAACAACATCCAACTCGCTATTGCAAGAATTTATTGTAAATTTGAACTTAATTCTAATGACAATGACAAGAATTAATTTGTTTGTGAAATCTGATGTCATCAAAATACCTGCCAATAAAACAAACTTGTTTGTGAATAAATCAATTGTAAAATAACCTTACCTATAATTAAATTCTCTGTGAACTAAGTTGCCTGTAAAGTAATTTTTGGTAAATTAATGCTACTAAATAGAATATTAAGTAAAAACTCAAAAAATTGAAATAGATCACAATTTGAATCTTAAGGCAGTCTGATAGTAATAGAAAATATTTTATCTGATTTCGTTCCACTATATGATATATATTACTGTATTCTTAGAATATCACAAATACCAAATCTGATGTTACGATCAGTTAGGAGAGCTTGATGAAATTGTGCTAGTATAACCAAATTGTGATTAAGATTAAATAGTTTAAAATAATACTAATATACATAATTACAGATATAAGGGTCCTCTTATTAATATGAATCAATATATTGAATTATTACAGAAATACTATCTACAACCCTACTTGTTTTTTCTCTATAACCTAAAACCAAACTTTTATATATTTTTAATTTATATGGGAGCTTTAATCACTCATTTGGAGATTCAAATCTCCAAACAGGTGATCAAATCTTCAAATGATTATTAGTTTAGAGATTTGATCACCTGTTTGGAGCTTTAATCACCTGTTTGGAAATTCAATCACCAGACTATGCCACAAAATATGCCAAAATAAAAAATAAATAATGATAAAATAACAATACTAACTAAAAATAGAAAAAGTTAGCATAAAACACTAGTATGCTTATAAAATTAGAACAACAATTATATGCGTATATACTGTTACAATAGGGAGGCCTTCTTTTACTCCTTACTATAACAACGACACGGCTACAGGGATCCTTTATCAGTTTATAGCAGTGTCCAAGAGGTAGGTATAATTCCTTAGTCTGTAAGAAATTATACTCTTCTCTAAGGGCAGTTCGGTAGAGTATTCAATAAGAAATTATCAATTTTACTATTACTTGATAATAAACTTGGTGTTATTCAAATAAATAGTTTCTTTATTAATAATCTAAAATAGGGCTATCCTTAGGTTTCTGTTCCTAAGAAATCCCAGTACAAGATGTATAATAAATAGAAGGAGAAGTAGGGTGTCTTGGTCTAGTTTGATTAAGGGAAATTCTGTGTCTTTAAATACATTTTAAAATAAGCGTTATAATCTTGATTTACAATGATAAACACTATAATCTACAAGAGCAACATAAGCGTTATAAACGGTATAAGCGTTATAAGCGGTATAAGCACTATAAGTATCATAAGCGTCATAAGCGGTATAAGCGCTATAAGCGTCATAAGCGTTATAATCGTTATAAGTGTTATAAGCGGTATTAACTATTCTAACTTTTCAAGATAATAATATAATACAATATAATAATAAAATATAATAATAAAAATGAAATAATAAAATAATAAGATAATATAATAAACTATCGTTCTATAACATTTCCATCCCCTTAAGAAAATTTACTCCGTAAATTCCTTCTCTAATTCTTCCAATAGAGCGGTATAAACTTCATCTTTCAATTTAGTCACTTGGGTCACAGAAAGGTAATTAGTTTGGTACATTAAGTCCTTGGGACAAATTGTGAAGATTTTTCTAATTCTCTGGGCTCCTTTCCAGATGTCTTGAGTTTTCTGGTCTCCTTTTACCTTTCAAATTTGTTCTCTAATTTGGTCTCTATGTTTGGTCTGTTTCTCTATTATTGTTCCTAAATAATAATGGGCTTCAATGGCCTGTCTTTGTCCTCGGCGAGATTGTTTAAACTTAGGTAAGTCTTGCAGGATTTTATCAACCTGTGCGGTCCATGTTTCTCGAAGGAAAGGATTTGTTCGAGTGGTCTTTTGAGGGTTAAGAGTCTGGGTCAAGTCTTTTAGCAATGGAGTTATCGCTTTAGGTTTCTCAATCAGTTTTTCAGATAAGAGGGCTTCTATGTCTTCATCAAATGGTCGCAGTAATTCATTAAGTTCGACAAGGGGTTCTGTTTTTTCCTTTGGGGTAAAATCAATTACTTGTTCTGGATTTTGGTCATCCCATAGGATTACATTTTGACTAAAAATTCCTAAATTGTATTGGGCAGCAGGGTCTTGTCTCCAAATAGAAAGAAAGTTTCGAAGAGCGAGTATAGTATTGGGTTGTAGAGTGGTAGATTCCATTTTAGGGGTTTTAATAATATTTTAGGGAAATTTCAATCGGAGTGTAGGATTATATAAATATTAGTGTAATACGAAGATTTTCATGGTACTGTGTACAAAGTTTTACACAAATGTCACTCCCTTTTACAATAAATTTCTTCCAGAAATTTCTAATTTTCAATTACAATTATAGGTTCCAATGTCTGTTTCTCGTAATATTTAGCAAGTCTATTACTATTATAATATTTCTGTAAGGTTTTTCTTTTCATATCTCGAAGTTTATAAGCACCATTGTTTAATTTCGTTTGAATTATAAAGGGTCCAATTCTTTTATCCTCAAATTTAGCAGAGCGAGACATTTCTATTTCTTTTCGTTGTATTCATACTTTTTCTCCAATTTCAAAGGTTTCTTCTTTCACCTTTTTATTGAAGTACTTTTTCTGTTTTTCTTGTGATTTTCTAGTATTTTCTCGGGCTTCTTCTTGTATGGTTGGTAATTTGTCTATTAATTCGTAAGCTCGTTGTAATATACTGTCTTGTATATTAATTTCTGTATCCTCAATTACTTTAGGATATACAGGAATAAGTGCTTCTATGGGTAGCGTGGCTTGTCTACCATAAACTAACTGGAATGGAGTGTATCCAGTAGTAGCATGTCTCTTTGTTCGATAAGCTAAGAGAACAGCAGGTATGTGTAAATCCCAATCATCTGTTTCTTTTACTTTCGCGAGAGATTCACATAATGTTCGATTAAGTCTTTCAACCATTCCATTTGTCTGTGGGTGGTATAGTGAAGAGAATTTATGTTTGATGAGAAACTTTTCACATAGAATCCGTATAGTTTCGCTAATAAAGTTTCTTCCTTGGTCAGAAAGTATAATCTTTGGAGTTCCGTGTCTACAGATAATTTCTTCAAAAATAAATTGTGCGAGAGTATTGGCTCCAGCATCAGGGACAGCTTTGGCTTCTGGCCATCTTGTTAGATAGTCGGTAGCAACAATGATATAACGATTGGTTTGAGCAGTTATAGGTAAGGGTCCGACAAGGTCAATTCCAATCCTTTCAAAAGCACGTCCTATTTGGATAGGATGGAGAGGTTCTTTTCTGCGTCCTTTAAGTCTCTTTTGGCATGTTTCACAAGTCTTTACATATTCTTGGACGTCTCGATACATTTGATCCCAATAATATCGTTCAGCTATTTTATAGTACATAGCATCGGTTCCCAAATGTCCAGCAGTAGGGTGTTTATGCATCATGTATAGGATCGGTTCTACTTCTGTCCATTTAATAACTCGAAAGGGGTGTTCTGGATCTTTTCGGTTCTTCTTGTATAAGAGGTTATGTCTAATTTCAAAATATCTAGCCTGGTTAATTAGTTGTTTCTTTTCATAGTCTGTAAATTCGTCTGGTAACTTGTCTGATTCTAGGTAATTATAAAGTTGGTTATATCGGTTTAAATTCATGATTTAGATGATTTAATTGTCTGGGTCGGTAGGCGTGATAGAGCATCAACATTAGAGTGGATTCTTCCAGGTTTGTGAAAGATTTCAAAGTTATAAGGTTGGAGTTTAAGAATCCATCTTCCAATTCTTCCTTTAGGTTCAGCAGTACATAGCCATTTCAATGCTGAATGGTCTGTAACTAAGATGAACTTGGTAGCGCCTAGGTATTTATGAAAGTGTTCGATTGCCCATACTACAGCAGCACATTCTAGTTCGGTTGCGCCGTAGTTTACTTCTTCTTTTCGTAGACTTTTGCTTGCATAGGCAATGGGGTGTTCCTTATGATTTTGGTCCAATTGACTGAGAGTAGCACCAAATCCATAGTAAGAAGCATCGGTGGCCAAGATAAAGGTCTTTCTGAAATTAGGGTAGGCTAATATAGGGGCAGCAGTAAGTCGGTCTTTTAGTTCATTAAAAGCTTCCTGTTGAATATGGGTCCATCGATATGGTTCGTCTTTTTGTAACAATCGATTTAAGGGTTTAGCAATAGCAGAGAAATTTTGGATAAATTGTCTATAGTATCCAGCTAATCCCAAGAATGAGCGAAGTTGGGTTATATTCTGCGGTGGTTGGATCTTTTGTACGGCTTCAATTTTGGTAGGGTCAGGGGCTATTCCACTAGGTGCAATTATATGGCCTAAGAAGGGTAATCTTTGCATCCAAAAGTTACATTTCTCGATATTAAGTCGCAAACCAGCTTGTTTGATTCTGTGAAACACTTCATTCAAGTGCTTCAGGTGGTCATCGAATGTTCGAGAGTATACTATAGTATCATCCAAGTATACTACTACAAATTTCCAAGCAATCCCTTCATAAACTCGGTCCATTAGTCTTTGGAACGTAGCAGGGGCATTACAAAGTCCAAAAGGCATCACATTGAACTCATAAGTTCCATAGCGAGTTACAAAAGCAGTCTTTTCTTTATCATGAGGGTGCATAGCTACTTGCCAATATCCACTTGCAAGGTCCAAAGTGGAAAACCAATGCGATCCTGCAAGAGTATTCAAGATTTCATCAATACGAGGTAAAGGGTATGCATCCTTTTTAGTAACATTGTTAAGTTTTCGGTAGTCTACACAGAAGCGTAATTTGCGATTTTTCTTCTTGACTAGAACAACAGGGGAAGTCCAAGGACTATTCGAAGGTCGGATAAGTTTATGTTTCATCATTCGTTGGATTTTCTCTTTAATAAATGTCTGTTCAATTGGAGGTATAGAATAGGGTCTAGAGCGAATGGGTGGTACATCTTCTGTAAAAATACGATGAGAAACTAAGTCAGCCCTTCCTAATTCATTAATGTCTGTTGCGAAAATGTCTGCAAATTTCTCAAGTAAGTGTCTAAATTTAAGTCCTTGATCTGCAGCAAGAGGACCTGTGTTTAGTGAAGTAGTTGGGGTCAATGTATATTCCTCATAGGGGATAAGTGTATCTATACTATATACAGGGGTAGGTACTAAATTTATAGGGTATTCAGGGGGTTTAAGAGGTCTGTTAATACAGTTGTCTGAGTCAACAGGTAGTTTGCCATCATGTCTAGGATTATCTAAAAATTTGCATTAGTAAACAGGGCAGCAAGGGTTTCAGTCCTTTGTTGTAGGTACTGGGTGTCTTGGTGAATAAGGCGAAGCAATTGTTGATTAAAGTTTTCAAGTTTTTGGACTTGTTGTTGAAGTTGTTCAATGGTCTGGCTCTGTTGGACAACTTGTTGTTTTAATGTTTCAAAAACTTCGATGGTAACAATATTTTAATCACTTTGAATAGGTTCTATATATATAACTTCTGGTTCTGGTTCAAATATTGGTGGTGGTGGAGGTACACATTCTGTACAGTATCCATCATGTTCATCAAGTTCTTCCTGGTGCTTAACATGAAGACATTCCTTGCAGAGGTCAATAGGTGTGTCTGAGAAGTTCCTTCTAAGGTTAGCAAGAGCAGTTTCTTTACAGAATTCGGGATGGCTAGTGTTAAAGGAAATTTCAAGGGTCTGTTGTAATTGAAATTCTTCATCCTCTTCTAATATGCCATGTTCAGCACGAAGTACTAATTGCATTTCTTCCTGACTCCAAGGTTGGTTAATACGATCAGTCATTAAAGGTTCTAAGGCTTCAGTCAGGCTTTGGTCCAATTCTTGTAAGAAAATCTTTGCAAGTCGGAAGATACGGGTCTGGTTCATTTCATACTGAGATCCAGCACTCCTGTTGGACTCGGTATAATGTCTGATTCTGGTCCACAAATTATAATTTGCATTGTAGAGAACATCCTGTCCTGCTTTATAAGCATAGAGGTGTTCAAGGTCACAAAACCAAAGGGCTTGTTCTAGGCTTTCTAGATTATTCATCTTAGAGGTAGGTCTAGTTTCTCCACAGATTTTACATTGGACAAGGGTTCCACGTCCTTCTCCGTGGCTATAATAATATATACGTTGAGGGTCATCAAGAGGGAGTTCATAATAATAGTCAGAGACACATCCTCGGCAAACAAACTGATTGTTAAGAACTTGTAGGTCTTCTGGTCTATTTGGTTTCTTGCAGTGACAGCAGTGGTGAGTACGCCTTGTACTAAAGTTATACATTCGACGGGCTTCAATATCATCCAGATTACATCCACATTGGCAAATTCGGTTCTGTTCCTTAAGGGCTCCAAAAGAACAGTCAACGGCAATATGTCCAGTTGCTCTACAGGTATGACAAATATTTTCAGGGCAGTTTCGGTACAAATGGTCATTACCATTGCAGGTACGGCAAGAGGTCCGCTTTGGTACTTGTTGTGGGCAGTGGACAGCAATATGTCCATCCTGTCGACAGCGATTACAACGGTTGGTAGAGCAGTTAGCAAAGAGATGTTCAGGTGAGCCACAATTGCTATATACACAAGAGTTAGGAGGGGAACACTTTCTATGTCTAGGCTGATGGATAATCCATGGGTTGGTATCATCATCAGAGGTAGAGGTAATGTCTGGTTCATGGGTGGTGATAAAAGCATAAGCTTCTTGAGGGACTAAGTATTCCTGTTCATAAGTGTCTAATTCAGCAGGGTCGGTAACAGTAGGTTGTGAGGGTAATGGTTGGTTGCTTTCATAGGAAGTAGGAACAGTATGTTTCTTGTTTTTCTACTTAAAAGAGTAGCATTCATTTTTCCAATTGTAACTGGCTTCAACTTTCTTTGACCAGTCATTTCCAAGCAATAATGAGTAAGAGGTGTCAGGGACTACTTCAACGGTAATAGGAATAATAGCACCATCTATTTCTATAGGTAAGTCTCGAATAATTCCCAAAGGACGAGAAGGGGTTCCAGTAGCAGGTATGATAAGGCTAAGAGAGGCTTGTTCTATTTTTAATCCTAGATCTTGGACTAATTGGTGTGCGATCATGCTGATAGAGGCTCCATTGTCAATAATAGCTTCTTGTGGTTTTTGATTGATTTTAACATTACATTTGACAGGTGTAGTATAAGCAGATGTCTGGATCAAGTTAGCAGTTTTAGCTTCTTCGTACAAGTAAGAAGATAGTGCAGTACGAACAGAAGGGTTGTCTAGAAATGTTTCCCATTTTTGTGGACTAAAAGGTTGGTTGGTAGTGGTAGTAGTAGAAGGAGTTCTATCAAGATAGTTAACATTTCTGTAGTAAGGTGAGGGGGTTCGGTTGCTAGGTCTCCAAGAAGAAGCTTAGTCTCGACTTCTAGAGCGGTAGTCATCTCGATCATTACGATTATCTCTATTTCTAGAGCGGCTTTGGTCTCTATTATAATAATCTCGGACTCTATTATCTCGACTTCTAGATCTGTTTCTATAAGAGTCACGTCGATAGTTGTTATTATTGGACTGTCTGTTTCTTCCTCGTTCATTACTTTGATTCTTCTTTTTAAGACGACAATATGCAATAAAGTGTCCAGTTCGACCACAATAATGGCAGGTAGGAGGTTGTTTAATTGGATTGGCTTGTTTAGGGGAATCAGCATAGTTTACAGAGAGGTTAGAAGATGGTTGCTTCTGAGCAAGGTTAATACTAAATTGAGCAATTTGTTCAGTTAGTTGTTTAATGGCTTGGTCTGTATCTGTATTAGGAGAAGCAATAAGTTTTACAGTTTCCCATTTAAAAGCAGTTTTCATAGCAGCATCAAGATCAGCAGGTTCAGAGGCTTGAACATTTATAGCAAACTCAGGACGAAGGCCTTGGATAAAGAGTTGGATTACAAAGTCATCAGGGAAGTCATCATCAGGGTCAACACGTCGCTTCAGTTTTCTAAACTAGTTAATATAGTTATCAACTGAGTTGGCACCTTGTTTGCTATCAAAAAGTTGCTTTTGCCACATAACTTTTTGTTTTGGAGTAACAAATCAGTCTAGAAATAGGTGTCTAAAACTAGTATCTTGATTATCCTTAGTGGGCTTAGTGGTAAGGGAGGAAAACCAGTCTAAGGCAATTCCTTTCAAGTAGACAGGGACAAATTCTAATTTCCAGGCAGCATTCCATCGGTTAGCAACAGCAGCAAGCTTGAATTCTGAATACCATTCGAGTGGGTCTTGGGTTCCATCTCCATTAAAGAAATTAACAGGAAGAAGATTCTTTTTAACTCCTCCATGTACAAATACAGCAGCTAAGGTATTAATAGCAGTAGCAGCATCAGCGATCGCTCATTTAGCCATAATAGGAGGTGGGTTGTCTACAGGTGAGGTTAGGAAAGGTTCTTGGTCTTCTTCACTAGTTTCTTTAGTAGTATCTGGTAAAAGTCTATCTAAATTAAAAGTAGAGGTAGTTTCAAAGAAATTTTCAAGGTCTATATCTTGTTGATTAGGTGCTAAAACTGTGGGACTTGCAGGTAGGCTAGTATGTTGGAACGAAGGGGTGTGAGAGCTAATATCACTATTATGTTCACTAAAAGGGAGTAGGTTAAAACCAAGAGGAGTAGAGGGGCGATTCTCAGGGATAGTAAGAAGAGGTACAGTGTTAAAAGTAGGGCTAGATCCTTCGATAATAGAATATCCTAAGTCCGGATATCGAGGGTTATAGTTTTCAGTATCGGTGTCTAAGTATGGGTCAAAAGTAGTATAGTCCGCAAAATCAAGAGGAGGTAAAGTTGTTCGATGGGTAAAGCGTTGAAGAATAGCAAGAGCAATTTCTCTTGGGTTGTCAAGTTCTATTTGATATCGGCAGCTAAAAATAATATCTCGAATACAAGCACGGATAGTAGCAGGGTCTCTAGTAGCAGTCAGGCGAATAAAGTTTCCAGTAGTTTGAGAGGTATAGGAATCAGCGGAGTAGGTACCAGAATACCAATGCCAAAATCTTCCAAAAGGTGTTCGAGCAAAAACACGACCACTAGAGCGAGGGGGAGGATAACACTCTTGACAAGAAAGATCAGGAGCACGTAGTTGGAGAGAGTGAAATGGAAGAGCAGAGTTTTGATGATGTTCTACTAGGTGGTTTCTAATATATCGATTATATAATTCGTTAATATCAGTAGTCATATGCCTTATGACTCCTGACTAAATCTCAAAATAATTAATTGTTAGTAATATCTTGTTAGTAAGTTTAGTTAAATAGATAGAATCCTTGGGCAAAGAGTCTTCCAGGATGAACAGCAGCAGCAAATGTTATGAGAAATAAACAGCAATTAAAGTAAATAGAGTCCTTGGGCAGAGAGTCTTCCAGGACGAATGGTAGCAGCAATAGGTTTTATAGAGTCCGTGGGCAAAGAGACTTCCAGAACGAACAGCAGCAGCTAGAGTTGTAGAAGTTTCCAAATATCTTTAATAATATTCAAATGTTTTGAATGTATTCTGCCAGAAGGCACCAAATGTTACAGTAGTAAGGCCTTTTTTTACTCCTTACTATAACAATGACACGGCTACAGAGATCCTTTATCGGTTTATAGCGGTGTCCAAGAGGCAGGTATAATTCCTTAGTCTGTAAGAAATTATACTCTTCTCTAAGGGCAGTTCGGTAGAGTATTCAATAAGAAATTATCAATTTTACTATTACTTGATAATAAACTTGGTGTTATTCAGATAAATAGTTTCTTTATTAATAATCTAAGATAGGGCTATCCTTAGGTTTCTGTTCCTAAGAAATCCCAGTACAAGATGTATAATAAATAGAAAGAGAAGTAGGGTGTCTTGGTCTAGTTTGATTAAGGGAAATTCTGTGTCTTTAAATACATTTTAAAATAAGCGTTATAATCTTGATTTACAATGATAAACACTATAATCTACAAGAGCAACATAAGCGTTATAAACGGTATAAGCGTTATAAGCGGTATAAGCACTATAAGTATCATAAGCGTCATAAGCGGTATAAGCGCTATAAGCGTCATAAGCGTTATAATCGTTATAAGTGTTATAAGCGGTATTAACTATTCTAACTTTTCAAGATAATAATATAATACAATATAATAATAAAATATAATAATAAAAATGAAATAATAAAATAATAAGATAATATAATAAACTATCGTTCTATAACAATATGTATATGAAAAAGTAAATATGCAGTCACATCCCTATTATGTTTATTAAATTTTCTAATAATTAATAAAATTTTGTAGAGTAATGACTTTTAATTGCTATATAACCATATATACACTTTGTAATATTTGCATATTACTTTGTTCCTAGTAGTATTAATTCGAATAATTGGTTTGTAATTGTTATTCCGTTAAAGTAAATATTTAAATAATTGCGTTAATAGGCATCAATTATCAAAGTTGCATCTGACAAAAACACTGACAAAACCATTGCATCATTGCCAAAATTATTGCATCACTCATCATTAACCCAGGTTTAACCTAAGTTGGGTTGGGTTGGATCAGATCCAGATCAAGTTTTACATAAGGCAGATTAGACCCAAATTAGGTTTGGCATGAGGAGGGTCAGACCTGGATTGGATTTAATATGAGGCAGGTCAGACCTGGGTCAGGTTTTAATCCAAGTGAATCAGACTTGGGTCAGGCTCAAACCCAACCCAACCCATTAAGACCCCTACTCAACTATACAAGAAAAAACAATAAGATGAAAAAAATAAAAGAAAATAAAAAAAGAAAAGTAACTATATATCTAAATAAAAAAAACTAAATACTTACAAAAATAATAAATATGAAAAATAAAAAATAATATGCTAATGATGAAGCCTAACAAAAGAAAAACAAAAGAAAAAAACTATAATAAAAAAAAAACTAGTGCACTATTATAGATTGTGCGAGGTTTAAAAAAACTATATAGCAAATACAATGTTTGTATATCTCTACTGTAAAGCTTATCTTAACACTAAATTTTCTTTTAACTATGTATTTTATTTTCAAATATCTCGTTAACTATAGATTAAGATTCTTGTTACATGAAGTAGTAGCATATTGATCAAAACAATTATGTGGTTGCATTCTACTAAGTTCGTTCAAAATTAAAAACTGTAAACAATATCAATTTTTGACAGAAGTAAACCATTTTGTTCACTTTTTCAGAAAAATTTTAAAAAAAGAGTATAAAGTGACAAAAAGCAGAAAGTTACTTGTATTAAATTTGAAAGAAAGTATGTTCAGAAAACTTATTTCTTTGTTATTTCCGGTTGTTTTACTACAGGTTACTTTATTAATAAAAAGAAGTTTTGCTTTTCACCAAAATTTCTCATACAATAATGTTACTACCTGCAAATTATCTTGCAAGAAGACACTTTTAATTTTTATACTAAATATACAACAGAGTCTCCAAGAAGAAGTTGATATTTATAAAAACTGTAATTCTGTATTATTCTACTAGATTTTAAATATAGGCAACTCTTTAACAAGAAAATTTTTGTCTTTTTTTAGTAAGAAAATTTGGTTCAAGTAATCATTTAAAGAGTGTATATAATTTCTTAATTTTAAAAATTGGTTTATATTTTATTTAAAATTAATTGTTAGACAATTCAATTATTTTGGTTATAATTAATATTTAAATTTAGTTTTTATTTATATTTTAATACAATAATTATAAAAGTATAAACAGTTCTATAAAATATAGACTTACAGAATAAAAAGATATCAACTCTTTCTAACGATCCATTATACCAAAATTTTCAAAACACCCGACCTACGTAAACTGTATATTTAACATATAAAATAGAAAATTGGCTCTACTAAAAGCACATTGGAACAAGAAACTCTTTATTGGAGAACTGAAACACCACAGGAAAACTGGGACCTGGGACATCTTTGATGGACTTGATAGAGAAGTACTCACAGCTACGACTTTGGCACTACTAAGCAAAAAAGTAGTAGGCACAGACTAGGGGTCTTAACTGGGTCGGGTCTAACCCAACCCAACTCGGGTCGGGTTGGGTCAAATCAAACCTGGGTCGGGTCAAACCCGGGTCAGAAAAACCTGGGTCAGAAAAAACCTGGGTCGGGTCAGACCCGGGTTAATGATAGGTGACGCATGACGAAACCATTTTATTGCAAAAATAAATAATTAATTAATTAATTTTGTATAAAAAAGTATTAATATGATAAAAAGAACTTTGTACATATGTACAATTTTTTACAGGCAAAATTCTCGTGGATCTAGTAATCAGATCTGCATTATTTTAAAGTATGTATGCAGCGATCACAGATTAGTGGTCGTACCCTAGAGTACAATAACCGGTTAACTGTTAGGCTATCCGGATACCGAATTATAAAATTGATAAACAGATAAATTATTGAGGTATCTGGTTAACTTAAGATATGATATAGGATAATATAGGGTAAAATACAATTATAATAAATATTTTAATTTGCGTATTATTTATATATACTAGCATCACCTGGTGTAAACTTGTTTACATCATAAATTTAATGTATTTTAAATAAGAACACAAATTTAATATTTCGTTTATCATATTTATTTAATAGGTCATATAAATCAGCTACACTTTAAACTTATACTGGCTTTCAATTGTTTTCTTCTTAAAAAAATATAACTCTCAAAATTAAGCGGTCAAGATAAAACAACCACTTACTTTTCAAAAGTATATTATTATTTTATATTAGTACAAGAGAATTCTGATTAGAGCCAGCACTGATGCATATATTATTATTATTTTAGGAGGTGAAAATGGGTATCTCACCTCCCTTTTATCAACTACCTCAATTAATTTATCAACTTTATTTTAGAAGAATAAGCATAAATGCTATTTATTTAGTTTGTTTTTTCTCACCACCAGATAACTAAAAATTTCTGCTGTGGCAACTAGTGCTGAACCACCAATTACATACGGAAGCAAACCATTACCTTTATTATCAGTTTGGGAAATGGCTGTATTAATTTTATTCATTAATGCTTGTGATTTATTAACTTGCTCTTGAACTTCAGCTACAGAAACTTCTCTATCTTCCCTATTATTTTTAATTAGCCTTTCATTCTAAACTATTTGTTGCTCCAAATTTTCATTATTTTGGCCAGTCGAATTATTTTTCAACTTTCGCAATTCCTTCAAAACAGCGGCTAATTGTTGTTTAACTTCTGCTAATTGTTGGTGTAAGTCGTAGTTTTCTTTTTGCAATTCGGAGTAGTCATCACCATAAAACTCACTTTGGTGTCCTCACTTACCATTAATTTCATCAGCATATTTTTTGGCACAATCGGAACAGCAAGTCAGCGTGAAACCATTTTTCGTCTCGAATGTGTTTAACTCCGCAACAATCTATTATTAACTTGTTTGTTTGGTTTCCTTTAGCCTTCTTAAACTAAAAATTTAATCTTTTAGTTTAAAATAGAAAAGTATAAGGTGAAATGTCACATCTTCTTTCTGTAGCAGTTTAATGGTTAGCCCTGACTGCAAGTGATAGGCTTGCCCTATTGCATAGATCATTAGATGATTAGTTAGAAATTTTAAATATAGTATTTCTTTATATATCATCCTGATATAATTGTAACTTACTATCCTATTTCTGTACTTGACATTAATAAAAAAAAAAAAAAAAAAAAAAAAAAAAAAAAAAAAAAAAAACTTGTTTGTTAATCTGCATAATAAAAAATTTTTACTTATCTTGTCAAATGGGAGTCTCTAGTACTCCTATTTCATTTTTCGATTTCAAAATTTTGATATACAAATAAAATTTTTTAAACTCTTATTTATTTCCGAAATACACCTGGATCTCTTTGTCTGGCCACTAATAACACCTGATGAATACGTAAGTTAGAATAAAATGTATAAAGTACAAACTTCATTTGGCCTTAAATAGGTTTTAGGTAGTATTTAATAAGCAATCGTTGCATCACCCATCTTTAACCCGGGTTCAACCCAGGTTGGGTTGGGTTGGGTCAGACCTGGGTCAGGTTTGACATAAGCCGGGTTAGACCCGGGTTCAACCCAGGTTGGGTTGGATTGGGTCAGACCTGGGTCAGGTTTGACATGAGCCGGGTTAGACCCGGGTCAGGTTTGGCATGAGGCGGGTCAGACCCGGGTCGGGTTTTGACCCAAGTGGGTCTGACCCAGGTCAGGCCCAAACCCGACCCAACCTGACCCATTAAGACCCCTAGCACAGACCTAAAGTTTAGTTTTGAGATATGTTATTATATCTAGCATAACTTCTACCAACTTCTTTATATTTGGTATCTTTTTGGGCTTTTTTTTGTTACTTTTTAAAATTTTTTTGAAATTTTGCCAAAAAGTGTGAATTCTAGCTTACCTCCTTCAAAAAATCAGTAGTGTTTACTTCTTCCGAATTGGGATAAATTGGATCAAGTTATGAGTGCGTTTTGGATTTGTCTGAACAAACAATGATTAACACATGGACATGTAGAAACCGAACTGAAATGAAATTTCTTACGATGCATCCTGACACTGGCATCATTAGCAAAAAAATAGACCGATATATATCGATTACTAACTAGTAATTATATATCGATACTAATCACCCCTGCTGATTACTAACGATAATGATAATGATTGATATATAGCGAATTCGTTAATCATCGATAATGCTAGTTATCGATACTAATCACCCCTGCCGATTACTAACGATCATAATAATGATCGATATATAGCGAATTCTATGATATATATCGATACCCATCACCCCTGCCGATTATTATCGATAGTGATAGTAATCGATATATATTGATATTAATCGATATATATCTGAAATGATATCAATTAATAATTATTATATTCATATAATCATGCTTTTTGAACATTTTACAGGTTTTCGCAAGTTTTCGCAATTTAATTATAAATTTTTTTTTATTTATTATTATTATATAATATTTTAATTTATTAAATATACAATAATCACAAGTTTTCGCTATTTAATATAAAATTTTATTTTTTTATTATATATTATATTTTAAATATTACATATATTATATATTATTATAAAAAAAATGACAAAAAAA
>QKWP01000564.1:101568-126312 GCA_003550325.1 Gigaspora rosea
ATTACGATTATAATCGATTTATAGATATATAACAATTTAATATAAAAATGATATATATCGATTTATAGATATATAACGATTTAATATAAAAAAATGATATATATCAATTATAGATATATATCGATTTTTATCCAATTTAATCGATATATAACGATATTATGATATATATCAATTATAGATATATATCGATTTTTATCCAATAATCGATATATAACGATATTTTAATCGATATATAACGATATTATATAATCGATATAAAACGATTAAGTGCTATATATCGATCAATATCTATGTATAAAATTTTCTGATGATAGTTTTAGTTTTAGTGTGATATGTTTCTATTATTTTTCTATATATAAATATAGTACTTTGATAAAGCTAAATGCTTTATACAGTTTATATAATTTTTAAACTAGTTCTTATGAACAATATCAATTTTACTTCTTTTTGTTTTTGTTTTTTGTCTATTCTCATTTTATATTTGTTTATATTTGGATATCGTATAGGTTTTTGTAGTATTACCTTTTTTATATTTTCCTTTTTTTCTAGAATATTTGTTGTTCATATGGGTTTGGATTTAATACTCCTTGTTCTAGAGGCAAGATAAAGAAGATTAAGAGAAAGTTAGTATATTGACAAGCTACTTTGGAATGTTAAGGGAAGAAAGAAGATAGAAAGACAATACATAGCTTGTCATAGAAAGAGGAAAGCATTGCTTTTTTTGTTATAGCTTTAACTAGCTAGATGAACTATTTACTTCAATATGAATTTGGTGTTCGAGTAGTATGGTAGGTCGAACTTAGGTATCCGAGTACTTAAGTACTATCCGAGATAGCCAGGTAATGCTAAACCTAGATATTAATTAGAGCTCTGTAGATGCATTAGTAAATACAAGCAGATTAATAAAGTATTAGCATGGCTGCTTACAGTTTATAAACAAATATATATATATAAACTTATAAAATACTTTATTTTTAAAACGTTTAAACTATAAAGCTTAATATATTAAATTTTAGATATAAAAAACATTTGTAGATACTGTAGCTTATATTAAAAACAATAAATATATAAGACAAATTTTTAAAATTATTTGTTTTAGACCCTGGGTCGGATAGCATAGTAGTTAGCGCTCTGGGGTCGTATTCGCAAGGTTGCCGATTCGAGTCTAGTGGACAACAAAAACCGTGTTAGGACCACTAATATTAAAGATCTATGATGAGGCGTCGATTATCTCACATTTTTGGACATAGTCCTACAGCGACAATGAGTTGCGTGACATAACTACAAGGTCATGCAGTATCCAGAAAAGAAAAAATCTGACAAGAAACGCCGTAAACATAAGGACCATCCACTATAAAAGGAAATGACAAACAAGTGTATTATGATACCTAACTAGAAAAAGTCCTACGAGAAAACCTGACCTGATCCAAACTCAGAAAGGAGTACCTGGGGTAGACGAAAAATGGACCTACTAAGCATATCGGCGGAGTAAACTAACTCCTTAAAGTTGATCTAAAGAAGCCTTCGGGTGGAGCGCTCCGAATGACAGTTCGGCTGGACTCGGGCAGAAAAACCGGATGAAGGGGAAGTAGGTTAGGATAGACTTCGTAGGATGAAATTAAAAATAGAAAATAGGATATGTAATGAAAATGTAGGGGCCCGTTGGGTCCCATGACCAATAATCTTAAATAAAGATTGCAAAACGCGACCCCTAGGGGTAAACCTAGGGGAAATTTCAAAAAAAAAAATTATTTGTTTTAAAATTATAGTCTTTTATATATCTTTGACTAGTAATATATAGTTTATATATCTTTAGCCTTAATAGCCAATTAAAACAAGTAAATATTATATAATTTATTTCTTAAATACTAGCTAGCTAAAAAAGATTTATATAATTCAAAATTCAATCTTATTTTAAAACTTGAAACTTTTAACTTATAATCTGCTAATTAAATTCAATTAGAGCTGTGTTATTAATCACCTGATTATTTTTTATCAAAGGCCTTCCCCTCTCTTTTCCTTAATATATATATAGTTAAGTTCCTTATATATAATTTCAACTTTTTATATTTCTTTTTCCCATAAAAAATTATCTAATTTTTGTCACTCTCTTATATAAAAACAAAAAACAAATTAAGTTTTTAAATTTTTTTTATTAAAAAGTATTATCTTTTATTTTTATTTTTTTTTTCATTCAGCAGTCATGCTACAATTTTATTAAACTCAAAAATATACATACATGACTATTAGTAAACTAACAATTATTTTATAGAGTGAAGCAATTTTAGCTCATAATATCAAAGTGTAATGTCTGAAAATATCTAAAAGTAGGGTATGCAATGGGCCAGGTTGGGCTGGGTCTGACTGTGCCCGAACCTAACCCATTAAATTGTAAGCCCAACCTTGGCCCAACCCAATTCATTGTAGAACTAAAAATCTAGGCCCAGGTTTGGCCCGAACAAGACTCAATCTATATTAATTACCAGGTTTAACCTGGCCCAAGCTTAATACATTTTTACAAGCCTGGCTCGAGCCCAGCCCAAACCTAGCCCAACCTGCAAATTATCAGGTTCAGCCCGGCCCATTGCCCACCCTACCTAAAAATGACCTGCTATAGCAAACTATTTTCTCATCATAGCTCCTCTTCTTAATAAAGTTCAGAGTTCTAAATTATTGATTGGAGTTGCCATCTATCATGATTGTCAATATTCTCAAACCTTCTTCTTCTAGCTTTTTGAGTAGAAGAATTCTACTAGAATAAAATATAACAATATAGAAAAAGAAAGGTAAGTATAAAAAGAGAAAAAAGCCTATACTATCTAAGTGAATAACCAAAATATACAAAAAATAAAATAAAAAAAAATAAAAAAAGGTGAAAAGTGAACAGAACATATCAATACTATATAAAAAGAACAAAAAAAAAAAGAAGCTATACCTAAAAGAACATTCTAAAAAGAAATTTTATTCAGATTTTTTTCAAAACACCTCACATATTATTCTTTGTTTTCACTCATAACTATATTCTGATTTGTAGGTGCGTTCCTGAATTGGAAGGAGTAAATACAGCTGATCTTTTGAAGGGGCAAACTAAAATGCCCACTTTTTTGAATTTTAAAAAGGCCAAAGAAGCAATGGATAGAGTAACAAACTAGAAGAATTTTGTAAGAGTTATGCTAATAGAATAGCATGTTTAACTAAGCCTCTACTTTTATTTTTATATGAAAAAACTTAACCTGAACTGGGGAATTTAGACTACTTATCCTAGACCCCGAGAGTCTAAAATTTTGTTGTAGCCCCTAATTAATTAGCCAATAGAAATGTTTGTTGTGTGCTGATTATAAAATTGATCTTTGTTACCCTCTTTTTGCTCCCAATAGTCACTGCCTTGGTGTTGTTGTTTTTGGAGTCACTGCTTTTAATATTATCTTTTGTTATTCTGGTATTATTTTTTTTGGTATCGTTATTTTTAGTATCGTCGTTTTTGGTGTTATTATTTTGGTATTGTCATTTTTGGTGTCGCCAATTTTGGTATCACCACTTTTGGTTGTTGCTTTAGTGCCACTGCTGTTAAATAAGATTTCATTGTTGTGTTTTGCTTTTGGCACAGTCATATGTGATATTGTTTCATTGTGTCTAGTATAGTTTTTCTGTTACTTTTGTAATTTTGTTTTCAGTTTTTAGTGTTGTTACGATCCTTTGTAGCTTTTTATTAAGTTTTTCAGCATATTTTTAACAGGTCTTTAAGTTATTCTTTGAGTGAGTTCGTTGTTATTGTCATTTTTACTGGTTATCGATAGCCATTTAGCTGACATAGTGATGATATTATATAAGATTAGTGTTAGTATTTGATTAATTGCAGGAATATTTTTAGTAAATTGTCTTTTTAGAATGATGCTGGTAAAATGATTTCAATAAAGTGAAGCAAAGCTATCTTAAGATTTCATTAATTTAGGCCATACAAACTTATACTATTGGTTTTCATATTACCAAGTAACTTTTCGTGACCTAGCGATCTGGATTTTAATTTTTTATTTAAAAAAATTTTTTAATAAAAAAAAATTTATTTATGTAATTGATTAATAATCTTACTATATTAAAAATTCGCTCTGTTCGCATAATTATGAATGGAGAATTTCTATTGGCTAATATATTAAAAATTAAAATTTCAAAACCCTACCTCACTGACCCAGCCGAGATATGAAAACCAATAGTATAAGTTTGTGTAGCCTTATTAGTGCTTCTTTTTTTTATTTTTTTTTTATTTATTTTTTGATTTTTTTCAAAATTTTTTTTATTTTTTTGCCATTTTTGTCTATTTATTTATTGTAAAAAATAACAATAAATTATTTTTTTCTTGCCGTTTTCACCTATTTATTTATTGTAAAAAATAACAATAAATTATTAATATTATTAATTTTTTTTATTATTATTATTATTATTTTTAAAGTGAGATCATGCCTTGGTCTTTATTAAGCTATAGTTATTATTACAACATCTTTAACTATTGCATTGGATTACTACAACTACCAAGTACCGAAACTTAAACTATTTATTTACGATCTAAATCTACCAGAATATCCTATATGTCCCACTCATATACTTAATCCGGAAAGCATAAAGCCACACTGTTGATAACCCTCAGCTGGTTTTTGCATTTTACTTGACCACTAATAGTACCTGTAGTACTGCCGCCACCGGGTTCGTATCTTAAGCCATTTCTTAAATGCTGCCACAACCTGGCCCGTATCTCAAGCCACCACCTTCTTACTAGTATCTATAGTATGTCACATGCCCTTACAAAGTTCACATGACCCCAGTACTGCCCCATTCTTCTTCTAGTTTCTTTCTCCCAGAACTTTTCTTACCCCGGTTGCTTTCCTACTTCCAATCCGAAGACCCGGAAGGGTTGGTCTGTTCTGGCGAACCCAGAGACTCCCTCTCCCTGGTACATGATTCTATAATACATGTCCTTATCCTTTGAAGCAACTATGGTGGTCCAGCCGGCATAAATCCTTTTGTCGTAAGTCCGCTTTCAGTCAGTTTGAACCAGTTAGTCCCCATTCGATTCTTGTTTGGATACCATCGGAAGTCAGCTATTTCTTTGCTTGGGTCTTGCCAAGTATGGTTTCCTATTGTCCTATAGTTCTGTGCGTAATACAGCATCTGCGCTCCCCAGGATTTTATGCACCCGATTCTGTGCATAACACAGCGCCAGAGCTCCCAATACAAGTTGGTGTAACTCAGAAAACAGATGTAAAAATCTGAGCTCAGAGTTTAGATTACCATAACACAAGTAAATTTTTTGAACTTTGTACCTTTTGTTACAACTACTTGAGGGGTGACAACAATCCAACTACACTATGTTGCCATACCCAATAAATTATTAATAAAAAAAACTAATAAATAAAAGTTTAATATAAAAGATCATAAGAAAAAAACTTGTACCATAAATAGTAATATGTACAAACATAATACGTGTACTATAAAAGTGAAAAAACTTAAAATTTTTTCACTTAACAGCTATTGGATTTGGTCCAATCTATTTGGGGATTTACTTTAATGTGCCTGAACCCTGGAGGTCTATGATAACTATCCTAAACCAGGGTCTAGATTAAAGATGCTCTTTTCATATCTATAACTTGACAAAGCTCTAGAGTCTCTCTAACATCTTTGCTCAATATTACAAAAGCTCGCCAAGATGCTTTGCCTAAAAGTCGCTGGTCTCTTTTATCTCTATTTTAGGTACAAAATATCCAGTGAATGGACTTTGTACCCAATAGCAGCTTGGTGAAGTTTTGTTGTGTATAAACATATTAACTATAGAGTTTTCTGGTGCTAGTTACTTCACTAACAATCATTTCACTGAAAGTTCATTTAGCCAATATCACATAGAGTTAGAATTGGCATTTTATTAGTTGCAGATATATGTTTTTAATAAATTGTCACTTGGTGTGATGTTGGATAAATAAGCTGTCGGTAAAATGATTGATAGTGAAATGACATATATCCAGATTTTGTAGTTTGGTTTTCTTGGAAAATTTGATATAAGTGATCATTAAAAAGAGTTGCACATATTATTCATTTAGTATTATCTTTTATTAATTATTATATGAAGCTAAAAAATACTATCAAAAATTACAAAATACTAAAAATACAAAGAATTTAGAATAAAAATACTAAAAAATTTATATATTACCAAGATTGGCAAGAAAAATTTATTATATAATATCAAAAGTATTCAATAATAATATTAGAGAATTAACTATATAATACAAAAAGTGCTTAAAAAATACTAAAAAATTTACTATATAATGTTGTGAATAATGCTAAAATCAGATGATGCTTAAATTTATATGATCATATAATGATCTTCTGTATAAATACTAGAATACTAGTATCACTACCACAGTCAGTATTAAAGTTAGGATTTGAGGATTTTTTTATTAATTTTATATATAGTATATTTAAATTCTATTAAAGTAACTATAATCCTAATACTAATAGTAAAATTTTTTAAGTTGATGATACTAGGGTTCTATGACACAATTCAAATTTGTTTATATAGAAAATCATCATATAATCATATAGATTTTAGTATTATTCAATTTTAGTATTATCTGATTTCAGTATTATCTGCAACATATAATATTTTTGAGGTTTTTTGCAGAAGTTTCTATTTTTAGTGATTTATAATTAACCTAACCTATCTATGTATTTTAGAGTTCTAGCTGTATGTATACATGCTGGCAAAACCCGGACAAATTCCAAATAATAAAAAAACAATTGCTATTTATAAAAGATTAAATCAAATAAATAATCTTAATATTTTGTAAATATATTATTTATAACTATAAGAATATATATGATTTGTTTAAATAAAGATTATTAATAAAGTTTTTGAGATATTAGTTATACTAGAATTTGGGATTTGGGATTTGGGATGACGGACAAATCCCAAACTATAGTAAGTCGGGATTTTGCCAACATGTATAGCTGTATGCTATTTAACTATCAGAATTATATAAAAAAATAAATAGCATTCTATATTTTTTTTACAAAAATTATTAAAACTAGTTAAAAAGTTAAAAGTAAAGCCTATAAATAGAGTATATTTAATCTACACTATTTAAATGAAAGTAATTTTAAAACAGGACCCCAAAATATACATAGATAGGTCAGGTTTGTTATAAAATTACTAAAAATAAAAGGATCTGCAAAAAACTTTAAAATAAGCAAAAAATTACTATAAATAGAAAAGATCTGTATAAAAACACTAAAATAAGCAAACTAATACCTGACCTATCTATATATATTTCGAGTTCTTCTAAAACAATAGTAGTTATATTAGTTGCTATAGAACCTCAGACATTACTTATATAGGTCATAACTAGATTTTGGTCAATTTTAATCTAATTTGCCAAAAATAACAAAACTATATTTACTTAAATAACTTTTGATTTAGTGATCAGAATTGAATAACCTTTTTTTAATTAAATGCATCTCACTAAGAGCTTTATTTAAAAAAAGTCATCCAAATTGGACTGCTAGATACCAAGATAATTAACTGTTTTTTTTTGCTTTTTAAATTTCAAGGGTTTTTGCTAAAGCACATAAAGTATAACTCTTGTACTAGATGTTCAGGGTCCTGTTGTTACAATTTGGTATTGTTTAATTTAGTGCTTTTTTCTTTACTAGTAGTGTATTTTTTATTTTATTGTTATTGAATTTTGTTTTTATATTTGCTAGTACTATTATTTTTAATATTACTATTAATGTTTGTAGACTTTGTTTTATCTTTGGTATCTTAGTATTTTGAAATTATTATTGTTTGTTGGTGCTTTTAATTTGGAGTTGTGATTTTGGTATTCTTATTTTTATAGTATATTAATTTAGGCTTCATTGCTTCAGGCTTTTTTGTTTCAGTAATATCATTTGTGGAGATTTTAGGATTTATTAGTTTGAGAATTTTGTTAGTTTTTGGCACTTTAGAAGAACAAAATACATTAATTTAATACAATTTTTTATTTTATATTTTTTCAAAAAAAATTACAAATTTTTAGCTATATTCATTGATATATAAAATAAAAATCTGTACTAATAAAAAAGCTATTTAATTTATATAAAAATTTCAAAGTATATGTATTTATTTTGTATACAAATTACTTATTACATAAAAGTTGATTTAATTAGTAAAATTGTAATTTACCTATATAATAACTATTTATAATTTTATATAAAATTTTTAAATATATCTCTATTACATCACTTTTTATATCAATTATAATTTATATTTATATAGAGGTAACCTTTATATAATTTTGTAATTATACTTCTTTATAATTACTATATTGGTATATGCCCAACTATATAATTATATAGAAAAATGATAGTATAGAAAATTTTTTAAGATTACATGTATTTGCAGAATATATAAAACATGTATTTAGCGAAAGACAGAGACCCAAAATGTCAATTGAAGGATCTAGTAGTGCAGTTGTGCAATAGTCTAGTATATTAAAACCTTTGGAATAATTTTGATATTTAGAGCATCTAATTTGAATAACTGAGGCACAAGATGTAATAAAAGACTGAAGCTTGAAAAGATACTTCATAAACTCATAGCACCATATACTTAGTATATAGCATTAATACCAATAAGTTGTCCTATCTGGATAATATCAAAATAGTTCTTACTAGAAGCTAAAGACTGAGTGCATACTAGAGTTTTGGGCAGTTAAAATATACAAGTTAGTCAAAAGTCTAAAAACAGATGAAGCCAATAATATAACCTCTAGGAGTAACAAAATGGTAAATAGTTTAGTACTAAAAAAATATATATATAAATAGTTCCAACTTAATATAAGAAAATATTATATAAAGTTTTACTTTTTAATAACAAAAGTAATATATATTATTAGCCAGATATATATGGATATTAAATTATTAATTTACAAATTAGTACCAAATAATGCTTATGGGTGTTATTTTAAAAATCAAAGCCCTCTAAAATAGTATATGCAATCTTAAATTAGTGCCCATAGTGTTTTAAATTAGTGCACATCTCAATATGCCCTATATAAAAAGTAAAGAAACCAAAATGTACTTTGGAATTAGATTCAATACTAAGTAAGCCCACTTCTGAGCCTAACAAAAATTGTTCCTCATATTGAAACAAGTAGGTTTATTTGTGCCTACCTCATATAGGCCAATTTGAGTAATTCATAAGTAGTGATTATTTTTTTTAAACTTTAAAGCTAAATAACTTCTGATCTACTGGTCTGTTTTGAATGATTTTACTACCAAAATGTTTGTCTCTTTAAGATGATTCCAACAGCCCAAATCATTAAAATCCAATCACAGGAACACGAGATAATGCACTGTCAAATAGGTGATGCTCCTTTAGAATTGGACAATTGGTTAGACTAGGTCTAACCAATTGTCCAACTCTAAAGGAGCGTTACCTATTTGACAGCGCATTATCTCATGTTCCTGTGATTGGATTTTAATGATTTTGGGCTGTTGGAATCATCTTAAAGAGACAAACATTTTGGTAGTAAAATCATTCAAAATAGACCAGTAGATCAGAAGTTATTTAGCTTTAAAGTTTTAAAAAAATAATCAATACTTATGAATTACTCAAATCAGCCCATATGTAGTTCTTGCACATTTTTTTAATCTTATTATAATTAAGAGAATACAATTCAAAAGTCAACCTATTGTATTTTTTTATAGATTTTCTCAATTTTTTGTAAGATTTGTATACTGTATATAAAATTTTTTTACTTGAATTTTTTATAATAGAGTTGGTATTTAGGGTTAGTATTAAGGTTTAGGAAGGGTTTTTAGGGATGAGAGCATTTTTATTTAGAACAGTGTGCACTAATTAATTGGCTAATTTTGGCAAAACACCATAGGACCCAAATAATGATTGCAATCATTATTTCGATCAATTGTAATAATTGAGCATCATCTCAATCACTATCAAATCACATTGAGGGAGTTGTTTAAGAACACCCTAAAATTTTCTTTTTAACTTTATTATATAATAAACTGCACAAATAAGCAAAAAGTCATATCAATTAAAACTTGTCTTTAAGATGATATTTATTTATATAATATAGAAATAATCACAATTTTGTTTAATCAAAAATAAAAATATCACCGCACAATCTGAGAGCAGGAGTAAATCAGTAAAAAAAAATAAAAAAATAGATAATATGTGATAACCCATTATTTATCGACTACAATTCCTTGAATTAATTATATAAATGTCCTCCTATAAGAGTTAACACCAATTACTTTTTTTTTGTCTTGATGCTATTATAGTTACTCTTTTATAGATATAGAATACAATATGGGGTGATTTCAATAGAAACAGCCCATTTTTACATATATTTTATTTTGAGATAATTGAGTTTAATCGTTTGTTTTGATTTTCAAACTGATCCGGGATTAATCAAATTTCACGATTTTTATTGGTTAAAGGTAAACAGGTGACTATTGGGTAATCTTGTGATATGTTGGCTCTACGCAGCCTCGTATAATTTTTCTTTTACATTATCTTGATTTTTTATTATACAAATCGACTTTCATTTATAATTGAAAAATGTCAATCATGCCAAAATTTATATGAATTTAATAAAAACTTATTTTTCAAAAAATTGTAAAAATGAGCTGTTTCTATTGAAATCACCCCATATATGCTTTATACAGTCAAATCTCTCTATAATCACACTCTATATAGTTACATTTACACTAATTTTTAAAAACAGCTTATATGTAACATATAAAATTCAACTTTGAATGAAGAGACAAGAAATATAATAAAGCTCGTGAATATATTTCTAAACAAATAGTGAAACTGAGGAATTAAAATTCGAAAATAAACCACTTATTAAATATTATGGGATAACCCAGGCCCCGCCTCTCAATAAAGTATCGGATTAAATTGAAAAGGCAGTAAAACATGAATTGGTAAAATACATAATAGTCAGATTTATGTTCATTATTATTTTTTGCATCTTGCAAAAGCTTCTATAACATTTAGAATTATTCAAACACTGACTTTTATCGTAGCAATCACAAATCACAGTAAAAAGGATACTTGAACAAATCTCAATAATTCTCCATGCTATTGTTTTTTATTCAAAATGTTATGAGAATTAGCATAGTGGTGTGAGTGAATCAAGACAATTAGTTACAACACATTGTATCAAAAAATATTATAATGTAGATCGTACCTTTTACAGATTGAGTTGTAACTGGTATATTTCTCCTTCTATCTTTAGATGCAGGTGCTCTATTAATTTTTACTGGATTAAATCTATCTACTACAATAGTACCATCAGATCTTATTAACCTCGAATTACTCGAATTATCATCTAAAAATTTTTGTGTCAACGATTTTTTAACCACTTTAACTTAGTTTTCTGTTTCAAATGCATCTGGATTGTTCATTAAATTTAGATTAGGCAAATGTTAGAATGAGAAGTTTAAGTGAATGGGCAGAATTCAAACTATTTCTTTGAAGTTTAGTAATTTCTTCTTCAATATCTAAAAGTTTTAATAGAATTTCATCCAATGTAATCCTTTTTATTGGGTTACTATCCCATTCTTTATTCAAACAAAAATTTTATAAATATTATTACAATAGTTTATGAATAAAAAATTATTTATAAAAAGTAATAATTGATATCAATACTTTCTGGGATAATTTTTGAAAATTTTCTTTGAATGTGAATAGAATCTAATATAATAACAGATTGGCCTTTTCTATGACCCTCTTTAACATGACTAATAATGTTTATTTTACTCATTTATTATAAGAAATCTTTTCGATAGCTAATTCCCATAAAAGCATTATGAAACTATATAAATAACAATATATATATGATTAATATAAACATTAAAACATAATTGGAACTGTTTAAAATCATTAAAATAAATACCTGAAAACTTCATATTTCTGAGTATATATGGCATTCATTTTCATCATTTCAGGAGCTGACCAATTAATTGTATCTGGTTCTATTTCCGAAACATACTTGGCAAAATAAAAATTAGCAATCTTTGGTTCCATATAATAGCTCATCTAAAAGTAAATAAATAAATGAAGTTATAATCAGAATTTGAACAAAAAATTTAATATAATTTTTGAAGTAAGATTTTAGAAAAATAATTTACATTATATTTTTACATCGAATATCACGATACAAAATGTCATGGTGATTTAAAAATAGTAAACCTGTACAAATATCATGTGCAATTTTTACTTTTAAATCCCAATTAATTGATTGCTTTTCATAGAGATTCTTTAAACTACCCAAGCTTGCCCATTCAAATACTTAGAATTGCATTAGTCCGGTCCGGCCCTGTTCCTAAGAGGACCATTATCATAGTGTTTACGGTCCCGGTCCAGTCCTTCGGTCCTATAATGGTCCTTTAATGATTACATCAATCTTAATGCATAAGATTTTATTGGCCAAAAATGACGTAATTATTTACTATCAGATGTAAACAAACATCATATGATCTATGGCATTCACTAATTTTCACCCACCTTTTGCTGATCTTTTGCCGATCTGACCAATCAGAACACAAGATCAGGTGTGACGTGACAATCAAAACAACAATTGCTATTTTTTAAAAGTCACATTTATCATAAAAACTTGTCTAAGAAATCACTTTTTGCACACTAGCAAAAAAAATTCCTTGCAAAATTTTAGTATAATGTCGCCTTCTAACCCTAATTTTAATTTTAACCAAGATATCACATTTTAAAAAAAAGGTGGCATGCAAATAATCCTAGACAATCAGAAAGGTAGGTGAAAATTAGTAAAAACATGATCTACGTTCCACCTGATTAAAAATTTGATTGGGTAATACAAATATCACAGTTATGTTTACAAGAACCAACACCACAACACCAGGCGTAGGATCGATTTTCTGAACACGTGATCTTTTGACGTCAATTAACCAATTAAAAATCAGGATCAGGTATAACGTAAAGAAATTCAAAACAAACGTTTATTTTGCAAAAAGCGTATTTATTGCAAGATTTATACTAGCAAATCGTCTTTCTGGCCTAACAAAAAAGTTTTCTCGCACAATTTTGCTATATAATGCTACTTCTAACCACCAACATGAACCCAAACCCTAATATAAATCAATTTTTTTTCTCAAAGACAATTGATGCCAAAAGATCACATGTTTAGAATATCGATCCTAGGCCCTGTCAATTTCTACACAGACCGGTCCCAGGACCGGTCCTTTAATGGTCCCACAGTCCTTATCAGTCCTAGTTCGGGACTGGTCCTGGACCGGTCTTTTTCAGGACCGATGCATCCCATACCAATATTTCAACATCAATCTTTGAAATTCCATAAAATTTAATAATCTTTTAGCAATCATCACTGAATTTCTTTAATTTGTTCACTATTGACCTGTTTTGTTCGAAATGGGTTTACATACCATTTCAACAATACGTTTGTAGATCCTCTTTACGATACCCTTCTTTTGTACACAGTCATCTAGCTTCACATCTGATTCATTATCAGTTTTCAAATCGTCTGCATGAGAAGGATCAAATAAATATATAGGATCGATACGTGGAAGATTGATATCTAGATCAGATTTTTCGATTAAATCTTGGACAATCGTTTTAACTTTCTTTATTATTTCATCCTTATTTTCATTAGAAACAGTATCTAAAATCTATTATACATAATAAAATGATAAATTATTTTGAAAAAAATATAGTTACCTGTAAAGGAGAAATTAATACGTTACGTACATTATAAATATCCATAAAATCCTTATGTTGACGCTCTTGTTTGTAAATTATAATTTTAATAAGAATTGGATGTACTTGTTTTTCACAATTCTCATGTTCCTTCAACTTTTCATATACTTTTTTTCGTGCTTGTATGGATAAAGAAACTTCCCTTTTAAATTTGAGATTTCTTTCGCAAATTCCTTTATTTTTTCTACCAAATTTTTATATTTATTAAAGGCCTCCTCATATTGTCGAAAATATAATTCAAGATCATGTTTTACAAATTGTAATGCTCAAATAGTTTCTGTTGCGGAGTAAATAATTGGGTCAAAGAGTTTTTTACTTTACTTAAGGCTTACTTTTGTGTCTTCAATTAATTTGTAACTTTCATCAATGCAAGCTACGTGAGAGATATTTTCGGTAATTACAGTTGCCATCGAAAAGAATGGATAATATTTTATAATATATTTTAAACATATGGAGTGCTCCGTATTAAAAGGGCCCATTTTTACAATTTTTTGAAAAATGAGTTTTTATTAAATTCATGTAAATTTTGACATAATTGATATTTTTCAATTATTAATAAAAGTTGATTTGCATAATAAAAAATCAAGATAATTTAAAAAGAAAAATTACATGAGGCTGCGTAGAGCCAACACGTCACGAGATTATCCGATAGTCACCTGCCTTCTTTAACCAATCAAAATCGTGAAATTTAATTAATCCTGAATCAGTCCGAAAATCAAAACAAATGGTTAAACTCAATTATCTCAAAATGAGATAAATGTAAAAATGGGACCTTTTAATACGGAGCACTCCATATAATTTAAAATATATATTTTATAATCATAAATTTTTTACAAAAAACAACAATTCTTTTCCTTTAATTTCAGGAAAAATTTGTTTGCATTATCATGAGTGATCTATTTATTAAATTGCATTCTATTGCATCATGCAATCATGCTGCAGTATACGGCAAAGTTTTTCATAACAGATAGGTAAATAAACTTTAACGTTAACTACTTTCAGCTGATTAACTTTTTTACTATAATATTTGTAATATTGTGTGCGACTAAATAAAGCACCTCACGCTCACTTTAAACACAAAGTTAATTGGAAAACTATGACCCTAAAATAAAATTTGCTAGCCAACAAAAGAAACTAAGACCATGCAAGCAAATATAATTGTTTCTTATAACCCGGCTGAAAGTCTTTTTGAAAAATCAGTAATGTGCATTCACACGCAAGTTTCAGAATCATGCGCATTTTATCCCATCTAGACGAATTAAAGTATATATAATTTAGGCCAGGGGCATATTGTCAGGTGGAATTAAGGAATACGAATACAAAAGTCTTGAAAAATTTAGAAAGAAAATGTATAAACATAAAGAAGAACAAGATTGGGGTAAAGATTTAAGCACGTATCTGATATTTTTTTGAAGAGAAAATATAAATTCCAAAAATTATATTATTCGATATCATGCGTATTTTATATAATATTAATATGCATTCATGCGCATATTATTATAAAATGTCCATTACTAATCCTATATCATATTTGTTAATTCAGATTTGTAAAAGCTAGCTATCTGGGTTATATTTGGATTTACTAAGAACTGAAATATGGCATAATGATAATGGGCGAGTGTTAAGATGATTTGCAAATAATGTTCACAAATCATGCTCATAAACACTAATTTTTATCTGACAAACTTATATGATAATGAAAAAATTCTTGTTTTTTTCAGGTGTTACTACTTAATCATGTTTATTTAAATTAAAACTTAGCGAGTGACTCTCTACCAATAGTTCAATATATAAAATATATATTTAAAAATTTTATATAACATTTTTTTTATACTTATGCAATAACAACCAGGTCCAGGTGCCTTATATCCTTACTATGTTACAAGAAACAATTAATTTTATTTGTGCAGCCTAAACCTAGTTTATTTAATGATCCAATCTCTAAACCAATATGTAAACAATGTATTACAAATGCTCTGCGAATCCATCAAAATAATCAAATACTGTAAATATATAACCATTACTAATTGTTATGGCTAATACAAAACTGATGATTTTTTGTAGTAATAAATTGTTAATTCTATCCATTACAAATTCAAATTCTGCAAAATTTTCATGCATTAAAATTCATAATTTTTGCATGAATTCTGCATTGGTAATTTATAAATTCTGTGTTAGCTAGGGTAATAACAGATATTACATAATATTTTTTTACTATACCCTCTACCCCCCTCTCTCTACATAAGATAAATTTGATTGGCTATTATAAATTTATATATCTAACATAAGAAAATCAGAGACCCCCTCCCCCCCTCAAGATA
This sequence comes from Gigaspora rosea, assembly GCA_003550325.1. Taxonomy (NCBI): domain Eukaryota; kingdom Fungi; phylum Glomeromycota; class Glomeromycetes; order Diversisporales; family Gigasporaceae; genus Gigaspora; species Gigaspora rosea. The sequence goes on from QKWP01000564.1 coordinate 117,691, forward strand.
TCTGTTATTACTCTTATATAGAAATCTTGAATATTCTACAATAAATTTATTGTTTAGTCTTTGAATTATTTAGAATATTAAGCAAAAATTTTTGTCTGACAACACTCATATTTCAGGTTTATTATTTTTATATCAGAACTTTTCAGAAGTTATATTTTAGAACCTTGTACCTATAAAAAAACCTAAATAATTTATAAATTCCTACTTTCTGTGGCAATTATGTGCTATTCTTAAAACATTCTGTGTTTACAACCTAATTCTATAATTTCTGTAGCATTCCATGAAATGCAGAAAATCATTGGCCCTGGGCTGATGCTGATTTTGGCTAATGTTGAAGTTCATATGATAATTTATGGAAATTGACCAATAGTAAATCATGATTTAGTGGATCAAAACAAACATCAATCAAAATTTGCATAAGAAACTACTCATTATACACTAATAAAAAGTTTTTCTTGAGAAGGATAACTATATAGAAAATTTTTTGAGATAACATGCATTTACAGAATATAAAACATGCATTTAGCAGAAAACAAGAGCCCAGGATATCAATTGATGGATCTAGTAGTGCAGTTGTGCAATAGTCTAGTGTATCAAAACCTCTGGAACAATCTTGATATAGTGCACCAAGTTACTTCTTATCAAAAATTATGTATCTTATAATAATTCTATAAAATCTTAAGTTTTAAATATTTTTTAAAAATGTAACTAATAAAAACTATTGTTTTTTATTAGTACTATCCAAATTATTGGTTAGAATTTTTAAAAAAGTTTATGAATTAAAGTTATAAGTATTTAAAGCTATTATTATGTCTTCAAAATTTTGGTGTTTAATATAAAAAATTTAAAAATTTTTTTTATATTTTTTTTATCCAATCAGAATTAGTATATAACGCATTCTGATTAGCTAAAAAGCATTTATATATACTCCAAATTTGGTGCATTTTTTTTAATCTTATTATAATTAAGGGGTACAATTCAAAAGTCAACCTATTATATTTTTTTTATAGATTTTTCTCAATTTTTTGTAAGGTTTGTATACTGTATATAAAATTTTCATACTCAAATTTTTTATAATAGAATTGGTATTTGGGTTAGTATTAAGGTTTAGGAAGGGTTTTTAGGGGTGTGAGCATTTTTATTTATAGCATTGCGCACTAATTAATTGGCTAGTTTTTGATATAATGTAGCATAGGTGGCAAAAACAAGTGCAAAACACCATAGTATGCGTTTTAGTAAAAGTTTTAAAATATATATTTTACTATATTATACCATATAGCCGCGGAATAACGCCTACTTGCACGTTAATTAATTGACCTGCGCATCATTTCGAGCATGCCATGTGCGTTTTTTCGAAATAAGGGTGCAAAACTACCATAGCCGCGTTTTATAATATATCAAAAATCATGTAGTATTTTTATATCTGTAATAATTGTGGCAGATTAAAATGAAATCAGATTAAAATGAAACTGGGGACCTCTCTTGCTCACCTTTAAAGCTTATAAAACCCACATATACTCTTTTATTAATAACCCTACCCTAAACCCTAACCCTAATGCTAAAAAACCCCTAAAAAATGTTCCCTAAAAAATTTTAAAATTTTGCTTAAAAAATAGAAAAATTTCATTTTAATCCGATTTCATTTTAATCTGTCACAATAATTAATTAAACTTTATTATTGTATAAGGGCATTCTCAAGCGCCTAAATCATTTGTTTGGTTAAATAGTCGGTGGTCAAAAAAACTGATCAAGTGAATTGCGCTTCATTGAAAAAAGTCTGGAGGTGCAGACCATCATCGAGTTGGCTAAAACTACTTATTGATGGGTAAAAAAAAAAAAAGAGGTTGTTCAAGCACTTTGTCTTATGTCATGGATCTTCAGCGAAATTATAGTTGTCAAAAAATAATTACGTTGCTTTTTATATTAAAAACTCTTATCGCTAATAAAAAAAATCCAAAGAAACCCAAGGGCATACCATGCCATTATTTATTATCTTCTAACTTTTATGTCAAATGCGGCGATTTCATTTTATTTTATTTTTTATTATTTTACTAAAAAAATATTTTGTATCTAAATACTTCATTATTGGTTTGCGTTGGTTTTGTTCGAAACTAAAGACGTGAATATTGTTGCTGTAATAACATATGAATATTTGTAAAGTCCATAAAGGGAAAGTTGAAGCACGAAGGAATTATATTTGTTTATTGGATAGTCACCTTTTTTTTTTTGCTACAAAACATAATGATAATAAATAAAGCAAAGGATAGTCTGCTCAAATTATGATCGCAATCACTAGTTCGATCAATTGTAATAATTGAGCATCATCTCAATCACTATCAAATCACATAGAGGGAGTTGCTTGAGAACGCCCTAAAATTTTCTTTTTAATTAACTTTATTATATTAAAACGCATAAACAAGTAAAAAAAAAGTCATATATCAATTAAACTTGTTTTAAGATGATCATATTTATTTACATAATATTGACGTAATCAATTTTTGTTTACGGGAGTAAATCAGTAAAAAAAAAAATAAAAAAAAATCAATAATATGTAATAAACTATTTATCGACTACAATTCCTTGAATTAATTACATAAATGTCCTCCTATAAGAGTTAATCCCAATTACTTTTTTTTTTTTTTTTTGGTTTGATGCTATTATGGTTACTTTTTATAGATATAGAAAATACAATATATGCTTTATACAGTCAAACTCTCTATAATCACACTCTATTTGATATATATCTGGAATAAAGTTACGATCTACGTTATAATATTTTTTGATACAATGTGTCGTAACTAATTGTCTCACCACTATGCTAATTATCATAACATTTTGAATAAAAAGCAATAGCATGGTGAATTATTGAGATTTGTTCAAGTATTATTCTTACTGTGTGATTTGCGATTGCTACGATAAAAGTTGGTGTTTGAATAATTCTAAATGTTATAGAAGCTTTTGCAAGATGCAAAAAATAATATTGAACATTAACCCGACTATTATGTATTTTACCAATTCATGTTTTACCGCCTTTTCAATTTGATCTGATACTTTATCGAGAGGCAGGGCCTGGGTTATCTCACAATGTTTAATAAGCGGTTCATCTTCGAATTTTAATTCCTCAGTTTCACCTATTTCTTTAGAAATATATTCACGAGCTTTATTATATTTGTCTCTCCATTCACATTCATGTTGAGATGAAAAATTTTTAAGATATGAAAGGTAAATAGCGGTTGCAATATTTGATAAAAGTTCAGGTAATTGATGTTTTTTGTTCGTAAAGTTCTCTTTGATCTTAGCAATAATATCTTCAGGAACTTCTTTTTCAATGCTACTATCATCATCTTGTTTTATAATTTCTGTACATTTCTCTGGGGAAGTTGTTTCTTGAACGATAGTAGTTGCAGTTTCTTTTTTACGATTCTTGTTAGCAATATTATCATCAACATATTTATCGGTGCACTTTAATAATTCATTCTCAACAGCAGAATCACCAATTTGTTTCGTAAGGTATTCACGAGCTTTATTACATTTATCTTCCCATTGTTCTTTATTATGAGGTGCAGCGACTTTAAAGTAACTAAGAATAAATGCTGTTTTCCACCACGGATCTGATTCTAGAGGTTGTAGTTTCTTATTTTGAGTACATTCCTTTAATATAGGTAATATGTCTATAATGGAAATATCCATTTCTTTACAAATCGTCTCAAAATATCCATTAAAAATCTTTTGATTAAACACTGTGACTTTAGATTTTCCGGGTATGGGTACAGATTGAGTTGTAACTGGTATATTTCTCCTTCTAGCAGGTACATTATTAATTTTTACTGAAGTAAATCTATCTTTTACAATAGTACCATCAGATCTTATTGACCTCGAATTATAATCTAAAAATCTTTGTGACAACGATTTAATCGCTTTAGATGATTCAATATAACTTTGTTCTTCTGTTTCAAATGCATCTGGATTGTTCATTAAATCTGGATTAGGCTTGTCCGGATTTGAAGTAGACCTCGTAGTACGTAATGGTGGAAATTGTGGAACAAGAAGTTTAGGTGAATGGACAGAATCCAAACTATTTCTTTGAAGTTTAGTAATTTCTTCTTCAATATTTGAAAGTTTCATTAGAATTCCATCCAATCTAATCCTTTTTACTGGGTTACTATCCCATCCTTTATTCAAACAAAGATTTTATAAATATTATTGTAATAGTTCATGAATAGAAAATCATTTATAAAAAGTAATAATTGATATCAATACCTTCTGGGATAATTTTTAAAAATTGTCTTTGAATGTGAATAGAATCTATTGTAATAGGAGATTGACTTTCTCTACGTCCCTCTTTAACATGACCAATAATGTCTATTTTACTCATTTTTTCATAAGGAATCTTTTCGAAAGCTAATTCCCATAAAAGCATTACGAAACTATATAAATAACAATATATATAAGATTAATATAAACATTAAAACATAATTGGAACTGTTTAAATTCATTAGAATAAATACCTGAAAACTTCACATTTTTGAGTATATATGGCATTCATTTCCATCATTTCAGGAGCTGACCAATTAATTGTATCCATGATATGATTCGAAATTTGTTGATCTTTATTATCTGGTTCTATTTCCGAAACATGCTTGGCAAAATAAAAATTCGCGATCTTTGGTTCCATATAATAGCTCATCTAAAAGTAAATGAATAAATGAAAGTTATAATCAGAATTTGATCAAAAATTTATCAAATTTTTTAAAGATTTTAGAAAAAAGATTTACCATTATATTTTTACATCGAATGTCACGATGCAAAATGTCATGGTGATTTAAAAATAGTAAACCTGTACAAATATCATGTGCAATTTTCACTTTTAAATCCCAATTAATTGGGTTCTTTTCATAGAGATTCTTTAAACTACCCAAGCTTGCCCATTCAAATACCAATACTTCAACATCATCAATCTTTGAAACTCCATAAAATTTAATAATCTTTCGACAATTATCACTGAATTTCTTTAATTTGTTCACCATTGACCTGTTTTGTTCGAAATAAGTAATGGGTTTACATGCCACTTCAACAATACGTCTGTAGATCCTCTTTACGACACGCTTCTTTTGTACACAGTCATCTAGCTTCATATCTGATTCATTATCAGTTTTCGAATCGTCTGCATGAGGATCAAATAAATATATAGGATCGATACGTGGAAGATTGATATCTAGATCGGATTGTTCGATTAAAACTTGAACTATCGGTTTAACTTTCTTTATTATTTCATCCTTATTTTCATTAGAAACATTATCTAAAATCTATTATACATAATAAAAATAGTAAATTATTTTGAAAAAAATACAGCCGTCCGTAAAGGAGAAATTAATACGGTACGTACCTTATGAATATCCATAAAATCTTTCTGTTGACGTTCTTGTTTGTGCATTATAATTTTAATTAGAATTGGATGTACTTGTTTTTCACAATTCTCATATTCCTTAAACAATTTTTCGTATGTTTCTTTTACGTGCTTATACGGATAAAGGAACTTCCCTTCTAAATTTGAGATTTCTTTCGCAAATTCTTTTATTTTTTCTAACGAATTTTTATATTTATTAAAGGCATCCTCATATTGTCGAAAATATGATTCAAGTTCACGCTTTACATATTGTAATGCTCGAATAGTTTCTGTTGCGGAGTAAATAATTGGGTCAAAGAGTTTTTTACTTTTCCTAAGGCTTACAATAATACGTTTTGTGTCTTCAATTAATTTGTAACTTTCGTCAATGCAAGCTACGTGAGATATATTTTCGGTAATTACAGTTGCCATCGAAAAGAATAGATAATATTTTATAATATATATAAAACGTATGATTTTAAAATATATATTTTATGATCGTAAGATCTATTTAATTACGATGAAATTCTTTTCCTTTAAATAGAAGAATTTCAGGAAAAGTTTGCATTATCACGAGTGATCTATTTATCGAATTGCATTCTATTGCATCATGCAATCATGCTGCAGTATACGGCAAAGTTTCCCATAGCAGATGGGTGAATAAACTTTAACGTTAACTACTTTCGGCCGATTTACCTTTTTTTATTACTGTAATATTTGTAATATTGTGTGCGATTAAAAAAAGCACCTCACGCTCACTTTAAACATAAAGTTAATTGGAAAACTATGACCGACCCTAAAATAAAATTTGTTAGCCAACAAAAGAAGCCAAGGCCGTGCAAACAATTTCTTGTGTGCCTTTTTTGAAAAAATTAAAATTTTATTATATATTGTTAAATAAATAATTTCCAAATATCTGATTACACCAGTATTATAGTGCTTGAATGTAAATATCCTTGTATAGAGATGGGTTTCATGCATGCGCGTGATTCCTTAATCGTGCGCATTAATGCGCATTCACGCGCATGTTCGGAATCATGCGCATTTTATCCCATCTAAACTTTATATAGGCAAATTAAAGTATATATAATTTAGGCCAGGGGCGTATTGTCGGATGGAATTAAGGAATTTGGATGCAAAAGTCTCGAAAAATTCTGAAAGAAAATGAATGAACATAAAGAAGAGCAAGATTGGGGTAAAGATTTGAGCACGTACTCGATATTTTTTGAAGAGAAAATATAAATTCCAAAAATTATATTATGCGTATTTTTTTATAACATGCGCATTAATACGCATTCATGCGCATATCAGATATTATTATAAAAATGCGCATTTTTTCAATCACTAATCCTGTATCATATTTGTTAATTCAGATTTGTAAAAGCTAGCTATTTACAGTTGAACCTCCCAAAACCGATCCTGTCAAAACCGATAACCTGTTACCGTATTTACCCGACATGTATACCCCCCGTGGGCTATTCCCTGCAGCAATTTAGAATGCCAAATTTTGATTTATACCCGGGTATATAAATATGAGGGTATCCCACTTATATACCCGGGTATACATAAATACGGTAAATCTGATAAACAATTAATCTACAAAGTCCGTTTCTGCTTATATGAATCTTATATTTATAGTGATTTCAAATCTGATAACCTCTCAATACTGATAAAAAACTTGTCCACCATGCATACCAGATTGGGGAGGTTCAACTGTATCTGGGTAATATCTGGATTTACTAAGAACTGAAATATGGCATAATGATCATGGGCAAGTGTTGAGATGATTTGCAAATAATGTTCACAAATTATGCTCATAAACACTAATTCTTATCCGACAATCTCATATGATCATGAAAAAATTTCTTGTTGTTTTTTTCATGTGTTACAACTTAACATGTTTATTCAAATTAAAACTTAGTGAGCAACTAGTGAGCAACTTCCTACCAATAGTTCAATATATAAAATATATATTTTAAAAATTTATATAACACTTTTTTTTATACTTATACAATAACAAATAGGTCAAGGTGCCTTTTATTCTTAATATATTATGAGAAACAATTAATTTTATTTGCATGGCCTAAACCTAGTTTATTTAATGATCCAATCTCTAAACCAACATATAAACAATGTATTACAAATGCTCTGTAAATCTATTAAAATAATCAAATACTATAAATATATAACTATTACTAATTGTCATGGCTAATGCAGGACTAATGATTTTTTGCAGTGATAAATTGTTAATTCTGTCTGTGACAAATTCAAATTTTGCAAAATTTCTATGCATTAAAATTCATAATTTCTGTGTAAATTTTGTGTTGGTAATTTATAAATTCTATGTTGGTTATATAGAAATCTTGAATATTCTGCAATAAATTTATCATTTACTCTTTGGATTATTTAGGATATTAAGCAAAAATTTTCGCCTGACCACACTTGTATTTCAGGTTTATTTATTTTCTATATCAGAACTTTTCAAAAGTTATATTTTTAGAACCTTGTATCTATAAAAAAAAAACCTAAATAATTTATAAATTTTTACTTTCAGTAGCAATTATGTGCTATTCTTAATATATTCTGTATTTACAATCTAATTTGTGATTTTTGTGGCGTTCTATAAAATGCAAAAAATTATTGGCCCTGGGCCAGTGTCTGAAATTCAATTTTTAAATTAGTTGTGCCACAACCAAATAAAAAAAATATTTGCAGATTATAAGAATTTATAAAAATTTAATTGTATGCATAAGCATTTAATCAAAATTTATAAGTAAAATTTGCAAATTTATGTGCAGAATTCGCATATGGACTTTAGATTTTGGTTGTGAAAATTAAAATTTGTTGTAGTTTGCAGACTTTACAACCCAATTTCAGACACTGCCCTGGGCTAATAGCTAGGCTAAGGTTCCGAAGTTCAGTTCAGTTCAATAGAGGTTCAGGTTCAGGTTCAATAAACCTGAATCTGAACCCGAACCTGCTCTAAAAGTTCAATACTGAACTGAACCTGAACTTAAAATTATTGAACATGAACCTGAACCTGAACTTAAAAAAAGTTCAGTTCAGGTTCAGTTCAAGGTTCATGAACATGTTCAGGTTCATAATATATGCACATGTTTACCTAAATCACAAAGTTAGGATCAATTAGTAAAATTTAGAAAATCATAAAAATTTGTATAATTTTATTAATAAAATTATACAAATTTCTATAATTCTCTAAATTTTACTAATTGATT
>QKWP01000564.1:135687-150803 GCA_003550325.1 Gigaspora rosea
GATTATATATCTTTTTTAAAAAATTTAAATCGGATTTATCGTTTATAATCCGGTTTGTATTAAAGATATATATGTTGAACTTAGTAATTTGGATTATATTTCATTCGCAATAGGCTTCGCCTTATCTTGTATACCAATAAGATCATGATTAAAGGCGTTAGTTATAACGATAAGGTTTTAAATGGATATTTGCTTATTTATTAACTTTTATGGCTGTAATATATCTAATTTATATGTGTTAATATAGCATGCAGAAACAAAAAGTTCTAATATTCATATTAACATAGCACGCAAAAACGAAAATTCTAACAAAGTATCCTATTTGCTTTTTATATCAATTAACTATGAAAATATTTTTATAAGATTATATATTAAATTAATTAATGTATAAAATATATTTGTGGTACTTATATAATAGTTACTTTAATTAATAAAAAATCTAAATAACAGAAGGAAAAGAAATATAAGACATTGTTAATATATACCGTGAAGAATTTTTTTTATCTGACGAATTGGTTTTAAATATCAATAAATTTGAAATTATGAATTACTCTACATCGTTAGCATAGTGCTGGTGGCTGACCTGGAGCTTCCATGACCTATGTGACGACTGCATCGCACAAGACTGAGATAATAAAAAAAAAAACAATGGACGAACCCTGAAAAGTTATGGAAAACTACAGAGCCAGCCAAGCCCCTGAAAAGCCCTAACAATCCTAAATAGAATTATTTATTTAAAGATCATAAATGAAGTTAAATAAGAAGATGGACCGGGCTCCCAGTACCTTGGTACCAAAGGAAAGAAGATGAGGCGCGTGGAGTGGACCCATGGAAAGCCCATCTCACAAGACCGAGCAAAGCCCAAAAAAGCATCAATGTGATATTTGTTGCTAGATGTAAACAAGCAAAAAAGGCCGAATTTGGTCAAAATTGTAAGTGGCACTATTTTGACCTCTGGGAAATTGACGTTGAGACCAACCTATATAAAAATTTCTTTGTATATAATTACAAAATTCATTATCTGTATTCCTGGTTCTAGCACGACTACGTCACGCGGCTACCTTATTTAAAAACCGGTTTAAAATCGATAATCTGATTTTATTGGCAAAGTCAAATTTAAATCTGATATATGTTTTATTGTAAATCAGATTGATGTTTTAAACCGAATATCCGGTTATAAACTGATACGATTCCAACCACTAGGTTATAGTTTATACTAAAATTTTACAAGGAGTATTTTTTGTTAGAACCCCAAAAGCTATTATATATGAGATATCAATATATATGTGTACAGTACATACACCTGGTGTACAAATAGTAATTGTCTTTTAATATATAGTCAGGCCCCCTAACCTAAATGCCATGTCCTATGAAAAGCTCTCCTAAATATATGTCTTCACTTATTTGCGCAGGTAATTTTATTTGCGCGGGTAATACAAACTCCTGGAGAGGTAATAGCCAATCGGAGAGTGCAAATTTTGACTATTCCGGATCAGCCCGACAAAGAATCCAAACACGCGCAAAAAGAAGAAAAAAGCAAAAATATACATACAAAAACTAATGTTTAAATCGATCTTGATGTACTAATTAAAAATGACGGGAATGAAATTTTACATATAATAAATTATCACTCTAACCCTATAGCCTCTGACATTAAGGCCCTAACCCTAAATTTTTATCTAACTTAGTTTATTTACAAAATCGGTTTTTGTATTGCCCGCGCAAAATAAGTAAAATGTACAGTATCTAAGTGCACTTTGGCTATATGGGGTCTTTGCTAGGAAAACCACAGTTAGAGACTATTTAGACTTTGACAATAAAATTTGAAATTGCTAGCTATCTATTAATCCAATTTGAATAAACTTTTTTTTATTTTATAAAGCTTAAATAGCTTTATAAAATAAAAAAAATTTTATTCAAATTGGATTAATAGATAGCTAGCAATTTCAAATTTTATTGTCAAAATCTAAATAGTCTCTAACTGTGGTTTTCCTAGCAAAGATCCCATATGGTCCCCACATTGTATTTTAGAGAGGTCTGACTGTATTATAAAAATAAAATATAATAAAATATTGCAAAAACATATTAAATATATTATGAAAATATTGTATATTATAAACATTTTTTTACTTCTGTTATAATAATATCTAAGTTATAAAATTTTTTAAATATTAAAACTATTATTTAAAAAAATTTAATAAAATTAAAATATGTTAAACATATAATAGTCATATAATAATATATTTTTTAATAAATAAAAAAAATAATTATAACTTAATATTTAAATAAATAATAGTAATAATACTAAATTTATTTGTTATTATAAATAAGAAAAAATTATTTATCAGTTATATACACTACGTGTATGTGCACGGAAAACCCGCATAATAAATTATAGGCCAAAATTAAACCCTAGGGTAATGGTTAACTTTGGGATTGGAAGGAGTTATAGTTTATAATAAAATCTTGCAAGAAATAGTTTTGTTAGAGTCCAATGAGTGGGTTCATAAGCAAAATTTTGAGTTATCATATGTACCCGTGTTTATACACTAGTTTACAAATAGTAATTGCCTATACGTTTTATTTATTATTAAATATAAAATTATATATCATATAAAAAATTAAAAAAATTAAGGATTTTAACAAATTGTTCATAATCATAGATTTTTATTATGAAACTATTATTCTTTATTGGTAAAAAATATTCTTTGACCAATTTTATATATAATTTGTCTATCTTAATTTTAATATACAGTCGCACCCCTCTAAGTGCATACCCCCGGAACCATAGTGAAAAAGGCAAAATGTGCACTTAGAGGGGGGTGTGCATTTAGAGGGGTTAAAATTTATAATTATTATATTATTTGGGATCAAGAGGGTTGTGCACTTAGAGAAGTTTTTCATATACCGAGCACTTAGAGAGTGTGCACTTAGGGAGTGCGACTGTATAAAGATTTATTATTAAGTTTGTAAATTTTCTTTCAAAAAATTTTTTATTATACGTTAAAAATATGATAACAACTTAGATATTATTAAGATAACATAAACTTTAACTCTATCAGCTATTTATTTATATTTTAAATATATTTAAGCAAATTCATAGGTTTCTATAAAGTAAATGTACAGCCTTCCTAACTAGTCATCCAAGCTATCTATCGTGTTTATGCCAATTTAATTCACATGCCGTTATCCAAATATTGAAATATAAGATAATTAGGCCAAAAGAAATATACTGTAATGGTAAGAATCGAAAAAGTTAAAGAAAATAAAAAAAAAAAGGAAACTATAAATAAACAAGCGAACAAAATTCTATTTTAAAGGTTTAAATCGTAAGTTATAGTCTGTAAATCTATATTTAACTTTTTTTTTTTTAATTCTAAAAATATTTTTTTATCTTTTCTAATAAGCTTAAATTCACCTTATCATTATAAAAACAGATTATTGGAAAATTCAACTTTAGTTCCCTGAATTATCTCGTCAATTACAGATTGAATCATATCACAACTTGTGTGAATTCTGGAAATCTTTCTTATGACCGCAAATCATTACTTTAATAAGACTTATCTGCTATCAGCCAATTACTACAATAAAGTTCGCTATGGACTTTGAATAATCGCTAAATCTAGGGTGTTAAGAATTCTGCAATTTTACCCGTTATTTTCCGCACATAATTGTAAGGATTTCAGAATTATGCACATAATTGTAAATATTTCGGGGTTCTGCGATTTTTATCCGTTATTTTCCGCGGTTGATTTGCTAAGCACCAATGAATTATTTGGGGGAAGTCAACAGAAATAGGACAAATCTATTTAATAAATTTATCCCATTTCTATGACTTCAGCCCATTTGAAAGTTCTATGCAGAAAATTGGAAATTTTATTTCGGTCCAACAGTAGGCTACGCCTCAAATTTAAAAAAAAGTAAATTTTTGCTAACAAACTGCGCATTCCGCAAATTCTGCAAATTGGGTGAAATCGGCAGATTCGGCCAATACACCGCATTTGAGGAATTTCTAAAAATTGCCCACTTTCTGGACACCCTAACCTGAACCCTTAACTTTTTTTATATAACAGTAATTTTCTTGATTTATTATGGGGTCTATTCTGCATTATACTGCAAGAAGGATTTAATAATATGCACCATTTGACTTTTTTTTTTTTATTATTACGAGTTTAAAATATGGGTAATTGTCTAATAGGCTGAAATACTAAAAGTCTATTCTGCATATTAGCCAAGATGCAGGCCGGATTATTGCTATTGTTAGTAGAACATAGAAAAATTGATTATCCTTCATAAAAGGTAATTAATACTGTAATAGTTTAAATAATGACGATAAAGTTAAATTTGACAGATTTAGTTCTTATGATTTAATGTAAATTTAAATTTATAATGATAGATAAAAGGTAAAATTTATGCTTATAATTTAATTAAATTCTTATAGTAAAAAAATTAAAAAATACGTCAAAGAATTAAATGTAGAGGATTGAAATTCGGATGGAAATTACCGCATCTGATTGGCTGATTGGTTAGGGTTAGTTTAGATTTCACTATCCACTTACGTACAGTACTACTGTAAATTTTTAACTTTTACTAATTAGTAATAGTTATATATTTACAGTATGATTATTTTGATCGATAAATCGCAGATCTTTGTAATACTTTGTTACGTAGTTGGCTTAGAGATTGGATCATTAAATAAACTAGGTTTAGCTTCTTTTGTTGGCTAACAAATTTTATTTTAGGGTCGGTCATAGTTTTCCAATTAACTTTATGTTTAAAGTGAGCTTTTATTAGTCGCACACAATCTTACAAAATATTACAGTAAAAAAAAAAAAAAGGTAAATCGGCCGAAAGTAGTTAACATTAAAGTTTATTCACCTATGGGAAACTTTGCCGTATACTGCAGCATGCAATAGAATGCAATCGATAAATAGATCACTCGTGATAATGTAAACTGAAATTTTTCTATTTAAAGGAAAAGAATTTCGTGGTTTTTTCGTAAAAAATTTAATTAAATAGATCTTACGATCATAAAATATATATTTTAAATCATACGTATTTATACTGTACTATTTATTATATATATTATAAAAATATCAATTCTTTTCGATGGCAACTGTAACTATCTCTCACGTAGCTTGCATTGACGAAAGTTACAAATTAACTGAAGACACAAAACGTATCATTTTAAGCCTTAGGAAAAGTAAAAAACTCTTGGACCCAATTATTTACTCCGCAACAGAAACTATTCGAGCAATCCGATCTAAATATCAATCTTCCACATATCGATCCTATATATTTAACTAATCCTCATGCAAAAGATTCGAAAACTGATAATGAATCAGATATGAAGCTAGATGACTGTGTACAAAAGAAGCGTGTTGTAAAGAAGATCTACAGACATATTGTTGAAGTGGCATGTAAGCCCATTACTCATTTCGAACAAAACAGGTCAATGGTGAACAAATTAAAGAAATTCAGTGATTGTCGAAAGATTATTAAATTTTATGGGATTTCAAAGATTGACGATGTTGAAGTATTGGTATTTGAATGGGCAAGCTTGGGTAGTTTAAAGAATCTCTATGAAGAGCAATCAATTAAATGGGAGTTAAAAGTGAAAATTGCACATGATATTTGTACAGGTTTATTATTTTTAAATCACTATGACATTTTGCATCGTGACATTCGATGTAAAAATATAATGGTAAATCTTTTTTCTAAAATCTTACTTCAAAAATTCTGAAAATTTTTTGTTCAAATTCTGATCATAATTTTCATTTATTCATTTACTTTTAGATGAGCTATTATATGGAACCAAAGATCGCTAATTTTTATTTTGCCAAGCATGTTTCGGAAATAGAACCAGATAATAAAGATCAACAAATTTCGAATCATATCATGGATACAATTAATTGGTCAGCTNCACAAAACGTATCATTTTAAGCCTTAGGAAAAGTAAAAAACTCTTGGACCCAATTATTTACTCCGCAACAGAAACTATTCGAGCATTACAATATGTAAAGCGTGAACTTGAATCATATTTTCGACAATATGAGGATATCTTTAATAAATATAAAAATTCGTTAGAAAAAATAAATAAATTTGCGAAAGAAATCTCAAATTTAGAAGGGAAGTTCCTTTATCCGTATAAGCACGTAAAAGAAACATACGAAAAATTGGTTAAGGAATATGAGAATTGTGAAAAACAAGTTCATCCAATTCTAATTAAAATTATAATGCACAAACAAGAGCGTCAAAAGAAAAGATTTATGGATATTCATGAGGTATGTACCGTATTAATTTCTCCTTTACGGACGGCTGTATTTTTTTTCAAAATAATTTACTATTTTTATTATGTATTATAGATTTTAGATACTGTTTCTAATGAAAATAAGGATGAAAATAAGGATGAAATAATAAAGAAAGTTAAACCGATAGTTCAAGATTTAATCGAACAATCCGATCTAAATATCAATCTTCCACATATCGATCCTATATATTTAACTAATCCTCATGCAAAAGATTCGAATCATATCATGGATACAATTAATTGGTCAGCTCCTGAAATGATGGAAATGAATGCCATATATACTCAAAAATGTGAAGTTTTCAGGTATCTATTTTAATGATTTTAAAACAGTTCCAATTATATTTTAATGTTTATATTAACCTTATATATATATTGTTATTTTATAGTTTCGTAATGCTTTTATGGGAATTAGCTTTCCAAAAGATTCCTTATGAAAAAATGAGTGAAAAAAAAGACATTATTCGTCATGTTAAAGAGGGTCGTAGAGAAAGACTATCTACTATTACAATAGATTCTATTCACATTCAAAGACAATTTTTAAAAATTATCCCAGAAGGTATTGATATCAATTATTACTTTTTATAAATGATTTTCTATTCATGAACTATTATAATAATATTTATAAAATCTTTGTTTGAATAAAGGATGGGATAGTAACCCAGTAAAAAGGATTACATTGGATGGAATTCTATTGAAACTTTCAGATATTGAAGAAGAAATTACTAAACTTCAAAGAAATAGTTTGGATTCTGTCCATTCACCTAAACTTCTTGTTCCACCATTACGCACTACGAGGTCTACTTCAAATCCGGACAAGCCTAATCCAGATTTAATGAACAATCCAGATGCATTTGAAACAGAAGAACTAAGTTATATTGATTCATCCAAAGTGGTTAAAAAATCGTTGTCACGAAGATTGTTAGACAATAATTCGAGGTCAATAAGATCTGATGGTACTATTGTAAAAGATAGATTTACTTCAGTACAAATTGATAATGTACCTGCTAGAAGGAGAAATATACCAGTTACAACTCAATCTGTACCCATACCCGGAATATCTAAAGCTACAGTGTTTAATCAAAAGATTTTTAATGGATATTTTGAGACGATTTGTAAAGAAATGGATATTTCCATTGTAGACATATTACCTATATTAAAGAAATGTACTCAAAATAAGAAACTACAACCTCTAGAATCGGATCCGTGGTGGAAAACAGCATTTATTCTTAGTTACTTTAAAATCGCTGCACCTCATAATAAAGAACAATGGGAAGATAAATGTAATAAAGCTCGTGAATACCTTACGAAACAAATTGGTGATTCTGCTGTTGAAAATGAATTATTAAAGTGCACTGATAAATATGTTGATGATATTGTTAACAAGAATCGTAAAAAAGAAACTGCAACTACTATCGTTCAAGAAACAACTTCCCCAGAAAAATTTACAGAAATTATAAAACAAGATGATGATAGTAGTATTGAAAAAGAAGTTCCTGAAGATATTATTGCTAAGATCAAAGAGAACTTTACGAACAAAAAACATCAATTACCTGAACTTTTATCAAATATTGCAACCGCTATTTACCTTTCATATCTTAAAAATTTTTCATCTCAACATGAATGTGAATGGAGAGACAAATATAATAAAGCTTGTGAATATATTTTTACAAAAACAGGCGAAAAGGAATTAAAATTCGAAGATGAACCGCCTATTAAACATTGTGAGATAACTCAGGCCCTGCCTCTTGATAAAGTATCAGATCAAATTGAAAGGGCGGTAAAACATGAATTGGTAAAATACATAATAGTTGGGTTAACGTTCAATGTTATTTTTTGCATCTTGCAAAAGCTTCTATAACATTTAGAATTATTCAAACACCAACTTTTATCGTAGCAATCGCAAATCTCAATAATTCTCCATGCTATTGCTTTTTATTCAAAATGTTACGAGAATTAGCATAGTGGTGTGAGACAATTAGTTACGACACATTGTATCAAAAAATATTATAACGTAGATCGTAACTTTATTCCAGATATATATCAAATGCAGTCGAACCTCTCTATAATCACGCACTTACTTGGTTTCAAGAAATCCTGTGCTTATTAAAGAATTGTACTTATAAAGAGGTTGAATTTTATGTCATATATAGCTGATTTTAAAAATTAGTGTAAATGTGACTATATAGGGTGTGATTATAGAGAGATTCGACTGTATAAAGCATATATTGTATTCATAAAAGAGTAACCATAATAGCATCAAAACAAAAAAAAAAAAAAAGTAATTGGGGTTTAACTCTTATAGGAGAGCATTTATATAATTAATTCAAGGAATTGTAGTCGATAAATAGTTTATTACATATTATCGATTTTTTTATTTTTTTTTTTACTGATTTACTCCCGCACTCAGATTGTGCGGCGATATTTTTATTTCTGATTACTTGTAAACAAAATTGATTACGTCAATATTATGTAAATAAATATGATCATCTTAAAAAACAAGTTTAATTGATGACTTTTTTTTCACTTGTTTGTGCGTTTTTATTATATAATAAAGTTAAAAAAGAAAATTTTCCCTCTATGTGATTTGATAGTGATTGAGATGATGCTCAATTATTACAATTGATCGAACTAATGATTGCGATCATTATTTGAGCAGACTATCCTTGCTTTATTTATTATCATGTTTTCAGCAAAACGCAGCAAAAAAAAAGGTGATTATCCAATAAACAAATATAATTCCTTCATCAAAACCAAGTGCTTCAACTTTTCCTTTATGGACTTTACAAATATTCATATGTTGTTACAGCAACAATATTCATAACTTTTTGCGTCTTTCGCTTCGAACAAAACCAACGCAATGAAGTATTTAGATACAAAATATTTTTTTAGTAAAATGATAAAAAATAAAATAAAATGAAATCGCCACATTTGACATAAAAGTTAGAAAATAAATATTGACATGGTATGCCCTTGGGTTTTTTTGGATTTTTTTATTAGCGATAAGAGCTTCTAATATAAAAAGCAACGTAATTATTTTTTGACAACTATAATTTCGCATGAAATAAGGCAAAGTTCTTGAACAACCTCTTTTTTTTTTTTTTACCCATCAATAAGTAGTTTTAGCCAACTCGATGATGGTCTGCACCTCCAGACTTTTTTCAATGAAGCGACAATTCACTTGATCAGTTTTTTTGACCACCGACTATTTAAAATTTTGATTTAGGCGCTTGAGAACACCCTTATACAATAATAAAATTTAATTAATTATTGTGGCAGATTAAAATGAAATCAGATTAAAATGAAACTGGGGACCTCTCTTGCTCACCTTTAAAGCTTATAAAACCCACATATACTCGTTTATTAATAACCCTAACCCTAAACCCTAACCACTCCCTAACCCTAATGCTAAAAAACCCCATTAAAAATACTATATGATTTTTGATATATTATAAAACGCGCCTATGCACCCTTATTTCGAAAAAATGCACATGGGCATACTCGAAATGATGCGTAGATCAATTAATTAACGTGCAGGTAGGCGACTATATGGTATAATATAATAAAATATATATTTTAAAACTTTTACTAAAACGCATCCTATGATGTTTTGCCACCTATGTTACATTATATCAAAAACTAGCAAATTAATTGGTGCACAATGCTCTAAATAAATTGCTCTCGCCCCTAAAACCCTTCCTAAACCTTAATACTAACCCTAAATACCAACTCTATTATAAAAAATTTGAGTTAGAAAATTTTATATACAGTATACAAACCTTACAAAAAATTGAGAAAAATCTACAAAAAATTATAATAGGTTGACTTTTGAATTGTACCCCCTTAACTATAATAATATTGTGCAGGCACTAGGTAGGTATTAAATCCACCTACTTGTTTCAATGTGAGGAACAATTTTTGCTAGGCTCAGAAGTAGGCTTACTTAGTACCAAATCTATTTTTAAAGTACATTTTGGTTTCTTTACTTTTTATATAGTGCAATTTGAGATGTGGAAACCTATGTGCATACTATTTTAGAGGGCTTTGATTTTTGAAATAACACCCATGAGCATTATTCATGGCTATATGGTACTAATTTGTAAATTAATATTTTAATATCCATATACACCTGGCTAATAATAATATTGCTTTTATTATTAAAAAGTAAAAAAGTCCATATCTGATATAATATTTTTAAACTCTTATATTAAGTTTGAACTATATATACTGTATATATTTTTTTTTCTTAATATTAGCAATGTTAAACTATCTACTATTTTGTTAGGGTGGGTGGGGTCCCGAAAATATCAGGTTATAATTATAATTCTGGTCAAATTTTTATAATTCTGGCTAAAAGTATAAAGTATAAAATTATTAATAACTATTGTTCTACTAAACCAATTTAGCGATTTAACTACCAAAATGTTCATCTCACTGAGACGATTCTAACAAGCCCCAAATCATTAAAATCTAATCACAGAATCCCAAGATTGTTCAACTTTTGTATAATTTTAATAGTGATTTTTTAGAATCACTAAGTAAATTTCTTTAATATTAAATAACTTTTGATCCACTGGCCTATTTTGGATGATTTAACTACCAAAATGTTCATCTCAGTGAGGTGATTCTAAAAAGCCTAAAATCACTAAATTCTATTCACAAATTCCGAGATTGATAAAGATTTGTATTGTTAGACAAACAATAAAACCTTTATTGATCTTGGAATCCTGTAATTAGAATTTAGCAAGTTTGGGCTTATTAGAATCGTCTCACTGAGACAAACATTTTGGTAGTTAAATCATCCAAAACTGGACAGTGGATCAAAAGTTATTCAATATTAAAGAAATTTACTTAGTATTCTAAAAAATCACTATTAAAATTATACAAAAGTTGAATGATCTTGGGATCCTGTGATTAGATTTTAATGATTTTGGGCTTGTTAGAATCGTCTCAGTGAGATGAACATTTGGTAGTTAAATCATCTAAATTGGTCCAGTAGAGCAATAGTTATTATCAATTTCATAAATTGAAATATATGAATACATTTTAAAAAATATAAAATTTGATTGGCTCATAGAGTATCAGGTGTGGGTAGGTGGGATAAAATTTTGAAATTTATTAGTAACAAAATATTATATAATTTCTGGAAGCCCCCTTACTCCTAGAGGTTACATTATCAGCTTCATCTATTTTTAGACTTTTTACCTAGCTTGTATACTTTAACTGCTAGTATGCACCCAGTCTTTAGCTCCTAGTAAGAACCATTTTGATATTACCTAGATGGGACAACTTATTGGTATTAATGCCATATGCCAAATATATAGTACTATGAGTTCATGAAGTATCTTTTCAAACTTTGTCTCTTATTACATCTTTGTGACTTAGTTATTCAAATCAGAGGCTCTAACTATAGTGCACCAAGTTACTTCACATCAAATGCACAAAGTTGGAGTATATTTAAATGCTTTTTAGCCAATCAGAATGCGTTATATACTAATTCTGATTGGATAAAAAAATTTTAAAAAAAATTTTAAATTTTTTATATTAAATACCAAAATTTTGAAAACATAATAGCTTTAAATATTTATAACTTTAATTTATAAACTTTTAAAAATTCTAACTAATAATTTGGATAGTACTAATAAAAACAATAGTTTTTATCAGTCACATTTTTTAAAAAATATTTAAAACTTAAGATTTTATAGTATTATTAGAATATACATGATTTTTGATGTGAAGTAACTTGGTGCACCATATCAAGATTGTTCTAGAGGTTTTGATACACTAGACTATTGCACAACTGCACCATTAGATCTATTAATTAACATCCTGGGTTCCTGATTTTTGCTAAATGCATGTTTTATATTCTGTTAATGTATGTTATCTTAAACAATTTTCTATATAGTTATTCTCCTCAAGAAAAACTTTTTATTAGTGCATAATGAGTAATTCTTATACAATTTTTGATTGATGTTTGTTTTGATTTACTAAATTGTGATTTACTATTGGCCAATTCTGTAAATCATTATGTAAACTTCAATATTAGCCAAAATCAGCATTAGCCTAGCTTAGTGTTCCTATGAACCTGAACTGAACTTAGGTCAAGTTCAGATTCAGGTTCAGGTTCAGTATTGAACCTGAACTAGAGCTCTGACGAACCCGAACTGAGACTGGACTTAAGGCAAGTCCGAGTCCGGTTCAAAATTCAAACCAGACTCGAACTCAAACTATTTTTAAAGCTTAGTTCGGTCCGGGTTCGAATATCAAACTTTTGCCTTGGTTCGAGTCCAGTTTGAGTTCAGTTTGAAAGTTTGCAAACATGTTTGAAAGTCCGATAATATATATACAAGTTTATTTAAACTATGTACATATGTACGTACGATATAAAGCATTATATTAGTAGAGATTGTACCCATTGGGAAAACCTCTACCCGGTTACTATTAAATTACCCGGATATCCAGATAAATTACTATTTCACACAGTTGCAAGTTCTACCCGGGTACAATTACTATATATTAGATCATGTTGATTTAATTATTTTGGATTTGAACTTTTTGATCGTTTGTAGCTTGACATGGCTAAAGATAAATTTGTAGAAGTAAGTTAAACTTACAAAATGAGTTAGCACTTTAATTACCAATGAATATATAGGTTCAACAAATAATTTATCTGGATAATTACTTTAATATCAGATAGATAATCTGTATTAATGTATATGGTAAACAGTGAAATGGTGAAATTAATCAAATATTAAAACGTTCATTTATTAATGATTATTATCTGATATATGCATTTTTAATTCATCAATAAATGTACGTTCAACCATTTCCATTTTGGCAATGATATTATAATTCATGACAGGTGATTTTCGATAATAATTAAACACTTTCTTTCTAATTGACTCCATATTTTGAATCTCGTATATATATATATATTTATTTCGAACTTGGAAAAATCAACATTTCTGATTTCGGTGTTCTATCTTGTTATAGGTAATGTCAAGTGGATCAAAAATCAATATTTAATACTGAAATAAAAATCAGATCTTCAATATACAATGGTGTAATAGCAATCAATATTGGCAATTAAACGATGACTATGAGAAAATAAATTACAGAATCAGGTATCGAGTTAGACTAACAATTTTATGCAACACAAAATACAGGAGCAAGTTACATCGGATGTGAAGATGTAACATGCGAAGTTTCTATATATATTCACATATTTGCTTCACCATATGCATTTATCTAATAAGATGCAAGATTTTGCGTATGAACGCCATTTAAATTGCAGCATAACTATACACTACGTGAAATCTCCAATATCACTCCGTCCTTGGTATGAAGCTTTCATACTAAATATAAAATATATAAATTGTATCATCATTTATCACAAGTATAATATGTGCCATTAAAGTTGTTATTGGAGCAAAATTCCAGGTTATACTCCAGTTTAAAGATAGAGTGTGTTGAGATCTCAAGAAATATGAATAACCTGGAGCAAAGTTATTACTTAAAACCCAGGTTGCTCCATATATGGAGTAATCTGGAGCAATCTTAGGTTGCTTTATACGGATTATCTTGTGTGAAATTAAAACTAGCACATCTACAATTTCGCAAGTATTGATTTAATAGTTAAATTGTATGACACAATTCTGCGATACACAAAATTTATAATAAGGTTTACCTAGTACAAAATATATATCTAAAAATTAACAGATAATCTAGATAATTATCTGGATAATGGAATTATGAACAGATATAGATAACAGATAATGATTTCTTTCAACAAATAATTATCTTTAGATAAACAGATTATCTAGATCCGAGCACTATGAAAATCATGTTACGGGACATAGTAAATTATATGTCCTATTAATGATGTTAGTTGAAATACTTAATTTAGTCAACTATTTAGGCAAATAGTGTCTAAATATATTTCAACATGGCATTATTTTTGTTTCGACATGTTAAAAGTCTAAATTTGCCTAAATATCTAAATAATTGACTAAATAAATACTATGTGACTAAATGTCTAAATAGTTGACTAAATATAATACTATATGACTAAATGTCTAAATTAAAATAAACAATAAAACTTTTATATATGTATATATGTATCTACTGTAGCATTAGTATCATTGTTACTAATAAATGTTTTTACTATTAGTTCTTTTTAAAAGTTATTCAAAGTATAGCACTAGAAGCCTATATTGTGTAGCTATAGAACAGTAATAAAATCAGATTTAGCTTCTATAGGATACAGTTAACAGATAACAGACATAGGTTTGGAATAATGATTCATACATATGTAATCTCTTACTTTTTTTTGTTTTTTCTTGATTGCTAAAAAATGGTATCAATTTTACAATATTACTGACAATATAATAATTACTATAAACAGTAATATATAGTGAAAATTTCTAATCTAGTTGCTAAAAATAGATCTTTTAGCTAACACTGCTGCCTACTTTCTATATATATTTTAAAATTATATTGATGTAATTTATATTATTATTGTTAAGTTATATGTTATATAATAATTGTAAAATCATTTATAAAGTTAAATTTATAAGTATTATGTAATAATTTGAAATTAATTTTATAAAGTTTAATACTATAATGTAAAAATTTGTAAATTGATTAACAATAAGCCAATTTTTATTTTATTTATATTTGTAAAAAAACTAAACAAATAAAATTTTTATTAAGTAAAATACCTATTGACACTTTTATAATAAATAATTTCAATAATCAAGCATTGATTCAAACTCTGCACCAAATTGATCTTCATCAAATTCTTCAATTT
>QKWP01000564.1:152872-245319 GCA_003550325.1 Gigaspora rosea
TTTGATCTAAAATCTTTAATATATTTATTAGAGTTATTAAACTATTAAAAATTATAATATTAAAAATATATTTACCTCTTCTAAAGATATTTTATGCCGATATACTGAATATACACATTCATATGCACTAGTCCAGCGAGTTTTAGTATATTTTTTTAATCCACCACCATATATATTTTTATTTATAATTAAAAAATGTAACTGATGTGATGAATTAAAAAAGTTAACAATTGCAGAGCATTGATAAAGTATTTTTTTAGCAAATTTATACTTTAAAATATCATTAGAAATTAGGTTCATACAGTGCACTAGTGGTTGGAATCGTATCGGTTTATAACCAGATATTCGGTTTAAAACATTAATCCGATTTACAATAAAACATATATCGGATTTAAATTTGACTTTGCAAATAAAATCGGATTATCGATTTTAAACCGGTTTTTAAATAAGGTAGCCGCGTGACATAGTCGCGCTAGAACCAGGAATACAGATAATGAATTTTGTAATTATATACAAAGAAATTTTTATATAGGTTGGTCTCAACGTCAATTTCCCAGAGGTCAAAATAGTGCCACTTACAATTTTGACCAAATTCGGCCTTTTTTGCTTGTTTACATCTAGCAACAAATATCACATTGCTGCTTTTTCGGGCTTTGCTCGGTCTTGTGAGATGGGCTTTCCATGGGTCCACTCCACGCGCCTCATCTTCTTTCCTTTGGTACCAAGGTACTGGGGGCCAGGTCCATCTTCTTATTTAACTTCATTCACGATCTTTAAATAAATAATTCTATTTAGGATTGTTAGGGCTTTTCGGAGGCTTGGCTGGCTCTGTAGTTTTCCACAACTTTTCAGGGTTCGTCCGTTGTTTTTTTTTTATTATCTCAGTCTTGTGCGATGCAGTCGTCACATAGGTCACGGAAGCTCCAGGTCAGCCACCAGCACTATGCTAACGATGTAGAGTAATTCATAATTTCAAATTTATTGATATTTAAAACCAATTCGTCAGATAAAAAA
Source organism: Gigaspora rosea (assembly GCA_003550325.1). NCBI lineage: Eukaryota > Fungi > Glomeromycota > Glomeromycetes > Diversisporales > Gigasporaceae > Gigaspora > Gigaspora rosea. Next base: position 153,887 of record QKWP01000564.1, read on the forward strand.
AATTCTTCACGGTATATATTAACAATGTCTTATATTTCTTTTCCTTCTGTTATTTAGATTTTTTATTAATTAAAGTAACTATTATATAAGTACCACAAATATATTTTATACATTAATTAATTTAATATATAATCTAATAAAAATATTTTCATAGTTAATTGATATAAAAAGCAAATAGGATACTTTGTTAGAATTTTCGTTTTTGCGTGCTATGTTAATATGAATATTAGAACTTTTTGTTTCTGCATGCTATATTAACACATATAAATTAGATATATTACAACCATAAAAGTTAATAAATAAGCAAATATCCATTTAAAACCTTATCGTTATAACTAACGCCTTTAATCATGATCTTATTGGTATACAAGATAAGGCGAAGCCTATTGCGAATGAAATATAATCCAAATTACTAAGTTCAACATATATATCTTTAATACAAACCGGATTATAAACGATAAATCCGATTTAAATTTTTTAAAAAAGATATATAATCGGTTTATTTTTTATAAAAAGAATGAATATCCGATAAGACAATTTGCAAACCGGTTCCAACCTCTACTATAACCTTCTCTAACTCTAAAGCTACCCTCACCCTAACCTTGAGCTATATTGTTTATAATTTACTGTATATATTACACAAATTCGTAAATCAATAAATTAGTATGTATATATAAACCTGGCGTAAATTAAGAAATTTTCATTAAAAATATTTTAAAATATTTTAATTATATTATATATTTAAACAAATCTATCGATTTTTAACAAAGTAAATATTAAATTATGGCACAATAACTAACAAAACTGCATAGAATGTTTTTTTTTTTTAACTTGAAGCTTTAATTAGCTCTACATAGTAATAAAGCTATTTAAGTAATTTTTAAAAAAATTTTTTTTTGTAAAAAGTGATATAAATGGTGCCCTTATAGCCAAATAATAGCCAAATAAATAACCCATTAGAATAAAAATAAGTTTAAGGTTAAAGGTAATGTTAGGATTAAGGTTGGGGGTTATAGTAAAATTGCGTGAGGAGCATTTTTTATTAGTAATACAACAGGGCTACCCTAGTAAAATTATATAGAAGGGGTGCTCCAAATGCATGGTGCTCCAAATAACAGGTTCCTTGTAAAAATTAATTAAATATGATTTTGATAAACTATTTGTAGCTCAGAGATTCCAAGTTAAAAAAAATATCATAATATGCAATTTAAGTTGGATACTTGTACTAAAAAATGTAAATTTATTTGATAATGTTTTTATAATCATCTAATATGATAAACGATAATAATAAATCTTCATATGTTTACCCTGATTATGTGATTTTACATCGAAAAGATCTATATTTATTGATATTGATACAGTATCTATTTTGTATATAAATTTACTTTTAAAATTATAAACAAGCTTATGTTTTCTTTAATAATATAGTCCAACATATTAAGTCTATTGACCTTAGTCTACATAGTCAACTTAGCCGACTAAGTCGGTCGAATTTTCAAAAAGCCGGCTTAGTCGACTATAACCAAAATGACCAAATAGATTAGATTATTCACGATCTAATTCATTTATAATATTCCCGAATTTTGTGTAACAGGGTATTCGCTTTTAGTCAAGTATTCATTTTTAGTCACGAATTCCATCCATCTCTCGTGCCAGGCACGTATTTAACTAACTATAAGATATATACATGTAAATGGATTTACCTGATTTAATATTTTCCGGATAAGCCGGTTTAGTCGATATTTATAAAATAGGCTTAGTCAGTCGATAATTTTGACACGACTAATCCCTATTATTTTATATATATATGTATATCGTTTTACAGTATTCAATTTTTGGCTGATTGTCTGTAAAACTAGCCGATCACAATAAAAAAAGTTTTATATACCGATTAGCCCATACGGTTTGATGAATTACATCTGAACATTGTTCCATTATATTGTTATAAGCTTTAGGGGTTCTCTCTGAAGTTTTTTTTTAGAAAGTAGGGTTGCTGCCATAAGTAATAATTACAGATATTTCGGATTATAAACTAAGGTTGCAACCCTTGATTACCCGAAATTGTAACATGTCGTATTTGCTATTAGTTATAATAGTTATAGTAGTTATAATAGTGTAATAGGTTATAAATATTATAATATCATACCGATTTTATTTCGCTTAGCATAATCCAAAAATCATCTTGTCTGCGAATAAAATTGCTAGTAAGAAACGATAATTTTAGCATATCTCCAATGTGTGATCAGTTTAATTTTGCTTTTTTGGCGTATGATTTTCTAAAGTATATTGAATTAAGGTTTTCACATTTTTGCCTGTAACGCCTACGCACGTACCTGATATTTTTTTCTTAAAATGTTACTACGTGGGAAATAAACTGTTTTTGTGTTCAGATGCACGTTATAATTAAATACATAATGTGTAATGATAATACGATAAGGTAAATTGCAACGTATGGTGCAGGGCATCTAGTCACATCACGAAATAATTGCTTGCAAAAAAGTTTAATAACTTTTTAACTAATAATAATTTTTAATAAAGAATATAGATATAGAGTTTTTTTTTTTAAAAAAAAAAAACCTTTTTATTAAAAAAGTTATTTTAGTTTAAAAACTCTTTAATTTTACTAAAATTCAGCATATATATATATATTTTAAACTAATCACTAGCTATATAATTTTTGAAATCGATACTTTTGCAATTCTTAATGCAGTGTAACAGTACGAACTTTGGGCATTACCAGTTACCGCGTAGCGGTGAAATTACAAAATTCGGCTAAATTAAGCCTAATTCTGATCGAACCTCGAAACAACGCGCCCATGAGCGTTATTACGTGTGAATATGGTAAGAGCATAATTTGGATCGGGCAATACAGTTTCAAACGGGTGTTGGCTGGGGACAGGGCAGAGTGTCCAGCTATTTCTAGTATCTAAAATCGTTAGTGCTATTTTAGATGCTAGAAATAGCTGGACACTCTGGGACAAGGACTGGAAACTTTTCGAAAAAATAAAAACAAGCACAGTTGCAAATTTTATTACAGTACAAAAAAAATGTTAAATACAGATACATATCGATACATCAGATATAGAATTTCACATTTCAGATACCATCTCGCAAAACAAATTAAGTGCTTTCCTTTCCTAAAAAATCTTTTTTGTACATTACCTTTCGGCCCTTCCTTTAATATTGGCCGACACCACTGAATATACATCCAAATCCTTTTTATATGTATTTCCTTGATGATACGTACTTGGAATTACAACAGTTCTACTGGCAGAAGAGTATTCGATGATACTATCTTCTTTGTTACTCTTTTTATTGGGACTTTAATATAGTCCATTAATTCTGACATTAATCCTAACTTTTTAAGGATAAAATGACATGTAACTTGGTGCGAATAAGTAATTAATAATTTTTACAATTAATTGACCAATTGTGGCTGCGCCACGTTTCGAAAATTGCCAGATCTAGAACAAAACAACTTTAAATGTGGTCAAATGATCTGCAAGTTTGACCAGAATTATGAACGATGGTTTTATTGATCATGTGATGCAACCGATCCAAGTAATAGCTCTGGGTACAATTCTACTATGATGAATTTTAAATTTATAGATTGTGTGCTCCAAAAAGACAAAACTATATTTAGGTCAAACTTACAAGTCTTATTTCATATACAATTGTCTAATACGTATTCATAAATCAATAGTTGTGCACATGATCTTTGCTTACTGGATTTTTGTTTTTATTCAAAAGAAAAAATTATTTACTGAACTACTATCAAAGCCTTTGAATTTTCTATGAAAATAAAATTTAAAAAACCAACTATATTAATATCACACAGTTTATGTATGTACAGCAAGTAAAATTTCGTGTAATATTCATTTATCGGAAATAGCCATAGTTCTGTGACGATTATTCCATATAGAATAGGCCAAATAAAAAAAAAAAACGATTGTTCTGATAATTTCTTTTTTATGATCATCTTCAGAAAGTCGATAACAAATCTTCAATTGTAAATATCGCCACCAAACATGGAAAGAAGATTTCTGCAACATTTTGTACGTACATGAACGATAAGGTTGATCTTTAGTATAGGTGGGCATATAAAATTATATTAAATGTTTCTAAATAAACATGGGGTGTTTGTACAGCAAATCTGTGTAACATGCCAATAGAACCAATTTTTACAACGAAAAAATAAACCCTTGTTTATGGTTAGGGTAAGGGAGGGTTTGGGATTGGGGCGAGGGTTAGTTTATACCAAAATTTCTCAAGGAATTTTTTTTGTTAGAAGCCAAAAGGTGGTTTCATAATCAAAATTTTGCGATATCAACTGGTTTTTACATTACCCGTGTACAAAGAGAAATTCTCCATTATAATATATAAAGAATTAGCTATTTTGATTTAAATTAATAAATAGTTAAGGTTAGGGTGATGGTTTTTTATATTATGATTTTTATAATAATTCTACATGCCCTACTAAAGAAGATCCGATCATTTACTCAAATGACTAATGACCCCAAAATGATCTGTCATTTTGATCATCTTATTTTCGAGTCTTTTAAAAATGACTCATGACCAATTGACAAATGACCTACGGTGCAAGAAATCTTTAAACAACAATTACACCTTATAGACCTTATAGAGACAAAATATAAACAATGAAATTAAATACTTAATTTATTGAAGTCGATAATTTATTAAAAGTTAATTATAGGTTACAAATTACTCCAAGCAGATAATCATGTAGCACATTAAAATTCATATTTCTTAAATTATCGACTTCAATAAAAGTATTTACGCACACATTTGTTCATATTTCTTAAATTATCGACTCCAATAAAAGTATTTATGCACACATTTTATTGTTGTTGATGATTTATTATTTCGATACATGGATTTTGTCTTTATAAGGTATAATCGTGGTTTTTAGATTTCTTGCACCGCAGGGCATTTATAAATGACCAAAGTCATCTAGGTTAGGTCATTAATAAATATACTACAAAATCGTGATACGACAAAATTGGTTGGGTATTAGTAATATTGATTAGATTGAAAAAGTTTATGCATGCAAGGCCATCATGTGTCAAGACGGGCATGGAAGCTCTGATACATACATAATACATACCTGATTAGGACTAAGTAATCAAAAACTATATATATTGCAGATTTTTCATGTTACACGAAGGAAATCATTATCGCTATTAATACATATCGATATAACAGTAATTTTAATATATTTACTAGGAAAATGGAGTCCGAAGGACCAAATATAAATGGATTTTTTTATATTACAGACATCAGGTGGTCTATGCCTTGGTTGACACATTTATCCATTTGGATGAACGAAGAACAAATTCATTGACATCACTCCATTGCTCCATTGAGAATAATTTGCGAATGGAGCCAATGGAGACAACTAGCTTATAATATAGTATTTGTTGATGACTAATATCTAATTCCATTGGTTCCATTGGTTCCATTGGTTCGATTGGCTCCATTGGTTTGCAATTTTTTCAATGGAGTATATCCATTGCCAACCTTGTTTGGCACATTTATCCATTGGGGTAAATGGAGAACAACTCCATTGGCATCACTCGGAGCCAATGGAGGCCAACTAGCTTATAATATAGTATTTGCTAATAACTAATATCTAATTCCATTGGCCTATTGGTTCCATTGGTTCCATTGGCTCCATTGGTTTGCAATTTTTTCAATGGAGTATATCTAGAGATGGGCAAATCGCGGTTTCTCCAAAAATCCCGCGCGTCACGCGCGGATCACGCGCGGGATAGGATCACAAATCTGCAGGCTTCTTAATTTTTGTGTCTAATCAAAACCATGCAGAAATAATTATTGAAAAATCAATTTTCTTTCAAATTGGTTATTTCTTATAAATTTATTTATTAAAAATAAGAAGTAAATCAATAAATTCGACATATAAATGCATGTATCTATATATTAAGTATTTCAAAAATTCGAAATTTGTGACATTAGAGATTCGAATTTTTCCATTAGTTTCACCACAAATTTGTACGTATATAGACCACCTTTTTCTTTATTTAGTATCATTTCCATTTTTGTATAATACATTAAATGTTAGTTAATTTTGAAAGGAACCTGTTCTACACTATGATTCCCATATTATCTTCCCTTTTGTTTAAATAATATAACAGCTAACGGGTCAGCACGTTAATGTGTTCGCATATAATGTGTTCGTATATAAAGTGTTCGCATATAACGTGTGTATTAGAATAACAGTTACCAGATTCGAAAGTCTGAGATAGCGCGTAATCGTGTTTGTTTAAAACCAATCTTTTATTAACACGTCAGTATGCTGGATAGCACGTTAGTGTGTTAGATAACACGTCAATATGAGTATATTAAATTTAAATGTATATAAGCACAAGCTTTCAAATGTAATAAAGTCAGAGAGATTCCCTTCGATTTTACTTAAGGAAAATAAAGGAAGTAAGAAAGAGTAGTGATGAAGAGACCTTTATACCGTAATTTGAGTACTGTAAATCAGAAACTCATTTCTCAGTAACTATTAGAATTAGATCGGTCGTATTACTACAAACTCTTCAATAATAGTTACAGTATGATTGAAACAGATATACAAATACGTAAACTCTATACATATCGATGAATTGGCCTAAATATGTAATGCAGGCCAGATATTATATTAATGCTGCCCAAATGATATAGTAATGCCGGCCAGATAATTTTATTTTGGTATCATATTAAAAATCCCGCGCGGGATCACGCGCGGATCCCGCGCGTGCCCATCTCTAAGTATATCCATTGCCAACCATGCCTCGACCGTAATGTCCTTCGGACAATTAAAAATTTCAAACCGATTCAAACTCACTAAAAAGACAAGGAATTGCTTGGAAATTTCACAAAATGTCTACAAAGTGTCAAAAAACAAAGTTACGTTCGAATATTTTATGTTAATAATATGTAAATTTTAGGTGTTCAACTAATAGGATATATAAATTTATTTTAAAAAAATTTACTAGAGCTTTTGCGAAAAATCGAGCGTAACTTTTTAGAGATAGTTCTTATGAAGAGATTTCACTCAACAGAAATTAGAAAAAGAAGCGCAATTTTCAGTGGAATCTTTTAGAATTTTGTACTTTTCTTTATAAGTAATTGATAAAATGATATTTTAGTCAATCATTTTTAATTTCATTGATAAAATCTGTTCATATTAAACTTACTAATAGTTTTGATTACTTAGCCCGTTTATCACCCTAATACCTGATACGTACGTACTAGGGATTGGAACCGCCTCTTAATCGTTTAATCGTTTAACCGTTTAATTTGGCCGGCATTAAAATAATTCCAGCCCACGACCAACATAATTCAGCCTGGAACTATAGAACAATTTTTAAACGGTTAAATGGCTCCAATCCCTAGTACGTACGTACCTGTTTCCAAAGCCTGTTTGAATTCAAATGTGTATACTGTACAGTATTAGCGTGAAAATTTTTTTTTTTCAAAAATAAACACCAATAATAAGCTCAGTACAAAAATTTTTTGAAAACTGTAAACTCTGAAAATATGCTACTCTCCATTTTTTTTGTTTAAAAAAAGTAACTCATTTCAGGAATATATGGTGTATTTTCAAATGACCCAAGGCCATTTCATTCTATTAAATGACCAGCCATTGGCCATTATTCACTTGAGTCATGAGGTCATTTAAGGTCATTTCCATCCCTGGCGAAGAATACGGCTAAAAAAAAAATCATAAAATGTTGTATAATAAATTGTAGCTCCATAATTTTACCGTCTTTAATCCATATCAATTAAAGTCCCAATAAAAGAGTACCTAAGAAGATAGTATCATCGAATACTCTTCCGCCAGTAGAACTGTTGTAATTCCAAGTATGTATCATCAAGGAAATTCATATAAAAAGAAATATTGGTATCAAATTATAAACAAAAGGAGTCCAAAATGTCAGATTCGGATGTATATTCAGTGGTGTCGGCCAAGATTAAAGGAAGAGCTGAAAGGTAATGTACAAAAAAGATTTTTTAGGAAAGGAAAGCACTTAATTTGTTTTGCGAAATGTGAGAGACCATGTTTTACGTAAAAATTAAAGTATGAAATTCTGTATCTGATGTATCGATAATGTATCTGTATTTAACATTTTTTTGTAATAAAATTTGTAAATGTGCTTATTGTTTTTATTTTTTTCGAAAAGTTTCCGGTCCTTGTCCCAGAGTGTCCAGCTATTTCTAGCATCTAAAAATAGCACTAACGATATCACGAAAACGATCAAACTAAACTCGATAAAATTTTTCTATAGACGAATATAGAATTAAATAATTCCGATCAAATTTGCTTATGTGGTTATCTTAAGATTTTAGATACTAGGATACTAGAAATAGCTCCCTGTCCCCAGTCAACACCCGTTTGAAACTGTAGTTCTCCGAAATCATCTGATGACTCAGGTATTACCCGATCTCTTACCATATTCACACGTAATAACGCTCATGGGCGCGTTGTTTCGAGGTTCGACCAGAATTAAGCTTAATTTAGGCCGAATTTGTAATTTCACCCCTACGCGTTATTTTGCGGTTAGGTTATTAGTCGGATCGAAATTATCGACTGCTGACTAAGCCGAGCTAAATATTAAATTAAGTGAATTCCGCATATATTTTATCGTTACATACAGAGGTGGGATCCACGGCTAAAAATGAATACTCAATTAAAAGCGAATGCCCTGTTACATAAAATTCGTGAATATTAAATGAATGCTCATTGCACGAAAAAATTAGAGTGAATAATCTAATCTATTTGGTCATTTTGAGTATAATCGACTAAGTCGGCTTTTTGAAAAGTCGATAAGGTCAAATCGACTAATATCCCTAATGACCGATGCCAGATTTTTAATTTTCTGCCTAATAAATAATAATAATTGTAGTATGAACTCTGAAATCATATTGGCAGATCTGCATCATCTAATAAATAGAAAAGCCTATCGTTTATAATTCTGGTCAAATTTGCAGATCATTTGACCAGGACTAGAACAACCCAATTTTAAATCTGGTCAAATGATCTGCAATTTTAACAAAAATTATTATTGATCATGGTACAGTACAGTGTACTGTACAATAATTTTTGTTAAAATTGCAGATCATTTGACCAGATTTAAAATTGGTTTGTTTTAGTCCTGGTCCAATGATCTGCAAATTTGACCAGAATTATAAACGATAGGCTTTCTATTTATTAGATGATGCAGATCTGCCAATATGATTTCAGAGTTCATACTACAGTTATTATTATTTATTAGGCAGAAAATTAAAAATCTGGCATCGGTCATAATTTTTGACCGGTCGATTAACCTCCTCTGACCAGTCAATATCGTTTACGGTTATTGACCGGTCATGACTGGTCATAACCTAATCGAACCCATCCCTACTTGGATCATAACAACTTAAATTATAGCACGACTTTAAAATAAAAAAATAAATAATTTAAATTAAATTAAACTGAAATTTGAATCAAGTTTAGTATAAGAAATACACCAATACAAATATTTTGTTAATATCACATATGATAAAAATTATCTATATAAACTTGTTTACCACAAAAATTTTATAATATAAATAGTTTTTATTATGCAAAAACATCTGTATGTATTGTTATAATATTATTAAATATATGATAGCAATCTAAAAGTCAGAGTAATGTTTTAAATTTTACTAATACGTATTTAAAACAAAATGTAAAGTTAATTAAATTTAGAGTTTGTAGCGATCTAAATTTATCGACCCGACTAAGTCGAAATTTAGGGTGTGCGAAGCATAGTTGATATGTGTATATAGAGCCTGAAATTTTTCGAAATTCAAGTAGAAATATATGTGAACCATTGTGTCTATACAGATAAAATATGATTTTGAATCCTCCTAATATGTTCCATAACGATAAAGAGCCATCTTTCCATTTTATTAACACTAACTGTGTTTTTGTAGCTAATTTCGCTTTAAAATATGTAAAATTAAAAAAGGGCTCTGTAACGTTATAGAGCATATCAAGAGAAATCCAAAAATTATACCTTTATCTACATAGATGCACTGGTTCAAAAGTTTTAACCAATCAGAGCTGCTTCAGACATTTGTACACCAGATTGTATTCGTGCATTACGATTTCACAGATTATGCAAGTCTGGAAATGCTAAAAAGGCCAATCAGATATAGAGACATACACTCCGTCCTTAGTTATACATAGTTCCGTCTGAGAAAATATTTATTAGAAACTTTTGATATATAGCTAAAATGTCCCAGGACAATGAAGTAAATATTTCGGATGAAAATACAATGAAATCAAAACAAACCAAAAAAAAAAAAAAAAAACAAAAAATAGACCACAATTAAGTGATGAATATAAAATAAGTTCCGGTAGCATAATTGATAATGTTACTGATGGGTTTCAAGTTGTTGAAAAATGCGGTTCAATCATTTCTTCTATTTTTTTCAATCTGTTTCAACTAAAGTAAATTCAATAATACATAAAAGCTTATAAAAATGGAAAATGTAATCAAACAATTTGTTTAGCTTTAATTGATCGTGTAGAGATTACACAGCAAGCAGTTAAATTTTTACAAAGGCAACAAGCGGAAATTGAAGAACTTTTTAGAAAGTAAGATTACTATAATGCGTGGGTTAGATTTATAACTGTTTTAGAGAATATAAAAAGAAATTACTCAATTATCAAGCCTTCAAAAGTTTTGGCAGCAAACGCAGTTAAAGATATATTTGACAAAAACATTAAAGAGTTTGAAGAAGTATGTAAAGCTTTAGATTTTACTTTGGCTATTTACGATAGAAATAAAAAAAAGATAGAAAATAAAAAGATTATGAAAAATATTGATATCTTAACTAAGATAATTACAGAAGATTATAATTTCTTGCATTGCACATATGATTAATCTTTAAAATATTTAAAATTATGGAATTATATTATGGATGATTTCTCTTATTGAACAGATGAAAAAAAATAGCACAATTATCAGAAAAACTTGATCAATTTATTAAGCAAACTACCTCTATTGATTCCACAATTATCTCATTTACCAAAGCTTGTAGAGTGCCCGAAATAAATCCAAAGGAAATTGTTTCAGGACCATCAGACAATGATGGAAAAACTATCCTTAAAAGAACTTATCGATGGATTAAAGTTGCATATAAAAAGATTCTTGCTGAAAAAATGATATAAAATCTTGTGCCGAGTTTGTTATCTTACTTGAATTAGGAACCTGTCAATATATTATTGGCTTTCATGGCAATTCGAAAGTAAATAATATCCCTGTTATCGTTCTTGATTGGGCTTCAAATGGTAATCTGAAAGAGTCGTATACAAGGAGTTCAATTGATTTGGTTCACTAAACTAAAAATTGCTCGTAATATGTTTTAATGGTCTCCTATTTATACACCAACATGATATTCTATATCACGATATTCGCTGTGAAAATATATTGGTGTGTAAAAATTTATTTTCAATTTAAATGAACAATTATCAATAGAATCAGAGCCTTAAGAAATGTGAGTACTGTAATGTTAAAGCATCGGGATTTTTATTGATTACTAGAGATATATTCTTACTCATAGTAAACCTTTAATTTGCTTTAAAAAAGATTAACGAGTATTATGAGCCTCAATTTCGAACTTCTGTCTGAGCAAGAGATGGCTGTGAAAATTAATATATTAGCATTCGATGGTTGGCTCCTGAAACAATAAATCATTCGCAATATGACTTTATTGTAAAAGTATGGTATGTATTTTAAATGTTTGAAGAACTATAACGTATTTAAAAATTCCTTTGTTAATTATTTCTATTGTCCCAGTTTTGGAATGCTTCTATGGGAACTCTGTCATCAGCGAATTCCTTATGAAAATAGAAAGAATAATGCTTGATCCAAATCCAATCGCACAAGAACTTTTTAAAATCATTAGGCAAGGTAATTCTCATGAATATATTTGTATTAAAATTAGTCACTTACATTTCATCTAGTCACAAGATTTTGCTAGCAACTCTTAGTAAAGCTTATGAAAAATAGGTTCCTAAAGGAGCTTCTCCTATGGTATTTCCTAAACATGTTAGTGATAATAATATTCCAGTTTACAGCCTTTCACCAAACATAAATGAAGGACCTCATCGCGTCCAAAAGAACTTAATGGGTTCTCCTTGGACAATCTTCTTGCCATTAAAGCCTTAATTCCTTTTGAAATTGGCTATAAAGCTCATCAAGAAACAAATTATAAAGATGCTTGGGAATGTTTTTCTGGTCTTGCTGAATGTGGAAATAAATTTGCAAAGTATTGGAAAGGATATTATTTATTATTTGGATATCACATTAAAAAAGACATGGATACTGCTCTTAAACTCTTCAAACAAGCTGCTGATAACTTTGTTCTGAAGCTCAACCTCGATATGCATTTATTTCGATAGAAAATAACTCAAAAGAATATTCTGACATAATTAAATACATCAAAATTTCTGCTGATAATGGAAATGAAATTGCCTTTTATAATTTGGGAATTATATATAAGGAAGGATTATATAGTGAACCAATCAATAAAGAAAAAGCTATGTATTATGCCAGGTTAGCTGCTTTGAAAAATTATCCTAAAACAATTTAACTTTTAAAAAACTTTACAACGAGGGCTGTTAATTAGTTCTGACGATCCTCGGTCTACCCAGGGATCAGGTCAATCCGATTCTTTTTAGGATGGATCGAAGGGATCAATAGTAAACATTATTAATTTAATAGAAAAATATTGTTTCAGTTAAAACAAACTTTCAATGTCGATTATGAATATCTTATCAGCATAATCATAATTAAGTAAAAACTTGATATTCAAATACTTGATCAAGTTGGATATATAAAATAAATACAGTCAACGCCCTCTAAGTGCAAGTCAATGGGCCAGGAAAATACCTTGCATTTAGAAAGAACTTGCAATTAAAGAAAAACTAAATTAATATATAAATAATTTTCTCTAAATGCAAGTAATAAGTTTAAAAAAAATTTTGTAATTAAATAAATCAATTTAATTGGTTAATAAAATGAGAATTTCTATTTGTACATGGAGTGTATGTACACGGGTAATGTAAAAACAAACTGATATCTTAAAATTTTGATTATGAAACCACCTTTTGGTTTCTAATAAAAAAAATTCCTTGAGAGATTTTGTTATAAACAATCTTTGCCACAATCCAAACCACCCTTACCCTAACCATAAGCAAGAGTTTAATTTTTCGTTTGTAAAAATTATTTTGATTGATGTTACACAAACTTTGTAAATCAATAAATTAGACTCGTGTATAAACACTACTAATAAAATATAATATCTTGAAATTAAAGAAAATAATTTTATATATGCTGGCTAAGAAAAATCTTGCATTTATTTTAAGTCCCAACTTGGGCGAGACTATTTTATTGCATTTAAAGAGAACTTGCACTTAGAGGACGTGCACTTAGAGGGAGTTGACTGTCTATAATCATTTGATGAACCCGTATTTGAATGAATTTTTGCTTGACTGTGCCGGGACTAGTTTGTTAAACAAGATCAGATTATAATTTACTACAACAAATGGGCTGTTATTATAAAATTTATCAGTTAAGTTTTATTTTAACTGATAAATGATAAAATCAGATTTCGTTATTTCAACTTTTTAAATTCACAGACTAATGTAGTTAGGGTCAACATTTGGTTAATTACAAGTATATATCAAGTTATTACTTGGCATTTATTTGCGGACCATAATTGATAAGGTGTTCATACCAAAATTAGATATAGTTGTACGCTTACGTATACTGCAAAGCAAAATTATTATTTTTGTTAAAGCAAATCGGCACGAAAAAAATATATAAGCATAATAAATATAAATAACTTAATTGATGCATATATTCATTAGCTCAATTAATGCATATACTCATTAGCTCAATTAATGCTTATACTAATTAGCTCAATCAATGCTTATACTCATTAGCTCAATTAATGATCTAAATTATTTAAAAAAGCTATGTGTAATGTCTTAGATATCAATTATTTAATTTTGTAAAATTTCGAATCAATAAAGCTTATCAAATACTTAAAAATATAAAATTTTTTTGCGCGTTGCTCATATAAAAAGTTACTCACATATAAAATAGTTTAAATATTAATAAGGTTTTTCTTGGCTTTACTCAATTAATTTAAAATATATTTATAAGTAATAAATTTCTATTTGTACACCCGTGTATGAAACACGGGTACATATGATAACTCAAAATTTTGCTTATGAAACCACTTTTCAAGTTCTAACAAAAAACATTATACTAAAATTTTAGTATAACTACCTCTAACCTAACCTCTAATCTAATCTATCTTAACTTTAATTCGATTTAATTTTTTTCTTTAACTTTTTTATTAAATTTTTTTATAAATTATACCCGTGTTTCATACACGGGAGTAAATTAATAAATTTTCTTAATATTATACTTTTTTAAATGTTAGAAATCAAAAATTTAATATTAATTGGTCCATCTGATCTAACACTAGCTGGTCCTTTTAAAAAGATCGGCGGCACTTGGATAACAGCCCTAAAAAAACTAAACGTTGAGAATTCACTTTCGGATAAAGAAATTCCTGATAATACAACTACAAGTAGAAATTCAGAATTGCGTATTGACAGTGAAATCTCGTAATATTTTTAATATTTATTTTACCATTAATATTGATTAGATTATATTATAATTAATTTAATAACATGCGTGATAAAGAGCGTGGGATTAAAATTTAGGTTTATTATACTTGATTTTTGATTAAATATATATTTACTAATTAATTTACTAATCAATTTTTAAATTACCAGAGGGAAAGTTTGTAGTTTATAATTTATTTTTTTAAACCTGCATCTGTAAGACTATTTCTCCATTAATCTCCTTTGTTGAACTAGGAGGTAAGATGAATATCGGCGTAAAATTATCTTTAGGGATGTATCGGTCCGGTTCGGTCCGTCTGGTCCTAGTACCGTTTGTAACTGTATACGCAATATCCTCCATAAATAATACCCCATGATTAAGATCCGGGTATGCATCCAAATACAATGCCTGATTCCTCTCACAATACCCACAGATAGGGTTGGCGATGGAGCTCAATGGAGTCCAATGGAACCCAATGGAGCTGTGAATGAAGCCAATGGGACTCTGAATGGAGTCAATGGATACTAGTTTTTTTCATTTCCATTTGCGTAACCATCGAGCTTAATTGACTCCATTGCCAATCCTGCCCACAAGGTACCGTTGAATAGGATCTTGGGTGTATTCAGTGGCCATCGATAAGATTGATTTATATTCTGTAGAGCACTGACTAAAATACACCTTTTTCAATATCTCCGTTCAAAATATCCTGGTGCAAAACAAGGGTCTCTTAATTAAATGGATTCATTTAAATTTTCTAGACTGTTTATTATAAATGCGGTATATTTATGTACTTGAAATTTCGCGACACAGACTCATTACAACATAACATATCCGGATCTTTTATGTATTAGACCTCAAATCTTTTAGTTAGTATTTTACGGTTCTAAACGGCCTTTTTAATAATATGGCTGATTTACTGATCTTTTGCTGGACCGATACAACCTAACTAGTTTAACATTGAGTTTCTCATTTATTCTTAAGACATGCGTTTAAGTGGTTGTTTGTTAATACCATCTTTATTATCTGTCAAATTACCAGTGAGTAAGTATACAGTAAGATCATTGAAAATATTACATGTGTGGCTTTGTTACTTAACGACTTTAATTTCTGGTAAGCTGTTTCCTAAAAAAATGTGCATACTTTTTGATTTGACTTCCAATAAGTTAATTAAATGTATTATAAATTATAAATCATTATTGGTTGCTCAAAGCTTTGAAAAAATTTGTAGGTTGAAAAAGGTCTCTTTGTCCAGCGATGTCGGATTTTCGATGTTTGACGTTTTCTTCATTTAGTATAAGCGATAATTTATATTTTGACGCGGAAATTCCAATTAAATTGTCAAAAGTAGATACTACAAGTTTAAACCGAGAACTTGAACAATTATTTACGGATTATACGACCAATTCAGAAGGTATAGTTATTTATAATAAAGCTAAAAATGTATAATAATAATATGTATATTACGTTTCATGTAATTATGTTTAATTTAAGATTAATTTATTTACTGAATTTTTAGGCCCCATAGGAAACTTGATTTTAATATTTTTTCGAATTATTCTCAAGAATTTGATGACTCGTCAGAAGATCAGAAATTAATGAAAGCATGGAAATTAAATCGTGGGTTATATCTTGCTGGCAACAATTTTGTTCTAAGTAATGGAATAATTTTAGGCTACAATGGAAAACTAAATATTGTTACATATTCAGGAGAACCATTGGTGTATGCGGTCATTTATAACAATTCAGATAAACCCAGATCACTATGGGATATGTAATAGATATTACACGGAGCCGTGCTAACACATGATGTTCACGGCGCACGTGTAATATCTGATATATTTCACGGTTCCTATGCCCGTAACGTTTCTGATTAAAATTTTTAATGATGATGTCATACCGTGTAAAAATTTTTGATATCTTCACGGTATTACATCATCATAAAAATATCATCAGAAATGTTCACGGGAGAACATTAGGGACCGTGGAATATATTGGGATAAATTACGAGACAGTTATCCAGAGTTTTCATCGACAAAAGATAACCCTATTAATGTTATTTTTGAAACTGATATATGCTTCCAATTTGCTGAGATTACTTATGACATGCCAATAAATAAAGGTTTCAAGTTTGATTAAATAATGATGAAGAGGTTTCATAACAGATAATTATGCCGAATATGGGATGTCAAATCTATTTAATCAAATATTTAGTCAAATTTAGGATTTCGACATTTTGACAAAAATAATGTTATGTCGAAATATATTTAGACTCAACTATCTAAATATTTGACTAAATAGTATTGTATATTTCGACTAACAACACTAATTAATTGTTAGTATTCTCTGTGTTATTTTCTTTTTCTATGAGTAATATCATGGATAAAGACAAAGCGGTTACGGTTGAGGATGAAACCTAGCGCCAGTTTGCAGTGACCTGAATCAACATGAGGTCAGGTCAGCACAACTTTGAGGATAATTTTGAGTTCTTGTCCATTGAAATGCTCAAGTTTTTGTGTCATGATAAGGTTTGTCGACACAAGATTTGATTACCATACAAGCGCGAAATAACGCGTTAATTGATTGACCTGCGCGTTATATCGAGTGCGTGCATGTGTGTAATTTCGAAATAAGTGCTGATTTTCGGAACCGGATATTTTCAAAATAACGCGTAATTAACCAATCAAAACATATAATTTTTAAAAAATTTATCTACTAGTAAAAAAGCTTACAAACTAATAAAGACACACAAAAAAGAATTGTCACAAATATGCAGAAACGCATAAAGTGTAGTAATTTGATATTTATATACTGTATTACATCATAAACCCAACCTCAAATTGATCAAAAAAAATTCAAACATGTCAATAAATTATTAGCGAAATTATATTTATTATAATTATATTCTCAATTTTATTTTGAAAAGCAATTAACTGTTAAAGTAAATAAAGTATTATTTTTAATCATCGTGTCATTTATTAGAGATGCGATACGATTTTTAGCCTATACAATTATGCAACAGTAATGTTCATATATTCAAAGATTTAAAGAATTTATAGTATTATTTTTAGCTCAATATCTTATTTATTTATCTCTATATAAATTTTAAAAAGTGTCCACAATTTTGGTAGGCCACTGTAATTATTTTTCGACGAAAATTTATTTTAAAAAATTGTGTAAAATTTCGATTTCTATTCTTTGGCAAAATCCATTTTCGCTCAAACGAAGCCTTTATTCATTTCTAATTATTTTTTGACGAAATTTGGTTTTTAAAAAATTGTGTAAATTTCAATTCCTACTCTTTGGCAAGATCCATTTTCATTCAAACGAAGCCTAATTTATTTCTAATTATTTTTCGACGAAATTTGGTTTTTAAAAAATTATATTCCTATCCTTTGACAAGATCCATTTTCATTCAACCTTTATTCATTTCTAATTTTTTTCGACAAAATTTGTTTTTTAAAAAATTGTGTAAAATTTCAATTCCTATTCTTTAACAAGATTCAAACGAAGCCTTTATTTATTTCTAATTATTCTTCGACGAAAATTAGTTTTTAAAAAATTGTATAAAACTTCAATTCTTATTCTTTGGCAAGATCTATTCATTTCTAATTATTTTTCGTTTCTTGTCGAAGAAGAAAAATTCGGGTTTAAAAAAATTAAACTAAATTTCGATCCTATTCTTTGGCAAGCCATTTTCATTCAAACGAAGGCATTTATTCATTTCTAATTATTTTTCGTTTTTTGTCGAAGACGAAAAATTCGTTTTTGAAAAACTAACCTAAATTTCGATTCCTATCCTTTTGTAAGATCCATTTTCGAACATTTAATAACTTATCGAATTCGGCCGAATTAATTTGGGCCAAATTTTTATCAGTTGTCCCAGAATTTATGAGAATAGCTGTAATACTGACGCAGATCAATAATAATTATCGGGCTGATCATGAAATAACTCATGATATATTGGGAATACAGTAATTTGGCAAATGATTAGCTACACGTGCCGCAGAGCGGCACGTGATCATTTGCCAATTCGACAATTTTTGCCCAATATTGGAGCCATGGTTTGAGCCATGGCTTAAGCCGTGACTTCAATAGCCATGGCTCAAGCCGGAGCCACGGTTTTTAAAAGCCAAGCCAAGCCGCTCAAGCCATTAATAGCTCTAATGTCAGCTAATATTGTGTTATATATATAATATATATTTATATAGTAACTTTTTTTTAAAATGTTTTGGATGCACAGCGTCTTGTTTTTTATGCAACTTTAACTTCTATAACTTGCTGAAATTTCATGATGCTTTCAATAATAAACAAGTTAATTTGCTAGAATCACGTATAACTCTTTATAAGATTGAATTTGGTACAACTCTTAAGTTTCCTTTCACTCATAATACAATAGTAAATGTTATCGGTCTTAAAAAAGGAACAATACTCAAATTCTTGATGAATACGTAAATTATATTCTTACAAAGTTACAAATCAATATGTACAAAATAATGAATCTACAACTTCTACAGTAATTCGCAAAATGTTCAGTCAAATATATTAACAATGCAATCTAAAAGTCTAATTAAGAAATCAGAAATCGGATCGAATTCTTTTTTTTTTTGGATGATTTGCAAAATTTCCAAATTATTGTGATCAGTGATTTTCATACACCGAAAATCAGAAACCTAAGAAAAAATACCAATATATGATTGAAATTATTTCTAACCAATCACAGATCTGTCACTGATCACAGTAATTTGAAAAGCGCACATCATTTAATCATTCAAATTATATATTTTCATCTTTTTAAGTACTTGGTGATTGATATATAAATTTCAATATTAATATTTTTGTAACTTACTAACATACTCAGGTTTAATACTGCACCTAGTGTACATACTTCTGTTATAGCGATATACACATTCATATATTGTGCGTTAGATTAAAATTTGCGTCAGGTCAAATTTATGCACGAAGTTTTATTAGTGTAATAATCTAACATATGTTTATATAGAGTTTAAATTTTACAAATTAGCTTTTATGACTTGGACATTGGGTGTTGGTCAACTATGTAAAGCAAATATATATGTAGTTTTATGTAAAAATTAATTATTGTCGCGGCTGAAGCTGGAAATTAGGAACCTTGATTTAAAAATATAAGCCCTACCAAAATCTACTTATACTCTTTTATTATTTAACCTAACCTAACCCTATAAAAAAACCCCTAACAAAAGGCCCAAAAATTTTTTGAAATTTTCATATTAAAATAATTAAAATTTCCAGCTTCAGCCGTTTCCAGCTTCAGCCGCAACAATTGTTAAGGATTGTTTTCTGAATTTAGTGATCAGAATATTGATCGGATTATTTATCACTTTTTATAGATTTTAATAATAAAAAATGGCATGTATGTTTTTAAATGTTTAGAACGAATTGCTTTACTTTTTCAATTATTTTAGCATAAATCGATTCTTAAACATGTTTATGCACGTTAAAAGGCTTTTGTGTTCTAGTATTAAAGTTCTTCTTACCTTGAATAGTCCACAATATGAGTCAATTTGAAATTTAAATATTAACGTTAAACAAAATTTTCAACGTAATTTTATTATAAACGTGTTTAAGAATCGATTTATGCTAAAAGAGTTGAAAAAGTAAAACGATTCGCTCTAAACATCTCAAATTATTCCTCAATATTACATAAATATATATATATATATATAATGACAAACAATCCCGATCAATGATCTGATCACTAAATTCGAAAAAAAATCTTTAATGGATAGTCTGCAGTTGAAGGGTAAAAATTTTATAGTCAAATATGACGCAGTATTACCATTAATTTCGTATAGAGGTGGAATGCAGTACTGGCATTAAGAAAAATCATTAGCAAAAATAATTAAAAAATTGTCAGGTCTCGTGATCTATTAAACGGATTTTAAAAATTTAACTACCATTAGAATCAGAAAAAATAATTCTACAAAGTTTAATTAGAAACTAGCATGCCTCGCATTGCTTACGCAACGCGCTTAGAGTTTAAATTTTATTGCATTTAGTGACTAAATATAAGTAAATAAAATAGATGAGATTATAATAATTTTGAATCTAAACTAATTTACGGATATTGTGTTTAATGTTATGCATAATGGATGGAGCGTAATAGATAGTTAAGAGGGAAAAGATTGTTAAATTTATTGCGGTTTGCAAAATTATGTTAAATTTGAAGATCAATAAAAAAAAAATAATCACTAATAGCACAATTATTGGGGTAGATCAGTGGATATAAAACGAAAGTAAATAAAAAATGCAGATTTAGTGTATTATGCAAAATAAAGTGCGTTTCGTGCCAAATATTGTAGATCTCTTTTTTGACTGGTTGTTTTATAGCAATGTGTTTGGATTTAATTTTTTATATGTAAAGAAAATTGTATCTGTAGGCACTTTATTCTGTAAAATAAAGTAATATAAATAATTATCGTTAACATTATTGTTCTTAATAATATAAGAGAAAAAAGCTTTTTAATTTCAGATTTTCTGAAGTATAACGTTGTACACATTTATGAGGAAGTATGAATTATTTTTTTTATTGCGTATATAGGTTAAAATTGATGGATATATGTATAAAAATTTATAATGAAAAGCCTGTCAACGAAGTGACAGAGCGATCATTATTGTGAAGCACGTCTGAAATCTGTGACAGGTTATGTCGATCACCAAATCGAAAGAACATAAAGATTAGAATTAAGTGCAGGCTTTAATATTTGATATTTAATTTTTATTTAGAAGTCAAACTGTGGTTATCATAGTAAAATCTTGAGTTATTTATGATTTTTCTGTTTTCTCAAATTTTTTATGTTACACATGGTCTTGTGATTTTATTGGATACAACCAATAATGATCGACATAACCTGTCATAGAGCCAAGGATATTTAAGGGCGCTATCGCTCGCCTTGTAGTGAAGGCTGTCTCTATCGTCCCACTCCACCCACCCTTTGCTCGATGACTCATAAATTAAGGGTGCAGAGATTATATGTTTGATGATTAGGCGCCACAACTATAATAGAGTGCAAGGTCTTTATGTTAATAATTAGGTTCCATGGCTTGAGAAGTAAAGGCCTAATGTTTGACAATAAGACTCTATGGCTTCATGTTGGCGATTGGGTATCACAGCCACAATAGTAGTGCAAGTTTCGTGTTTGATATTAGGCGTTGTGGCTACGATAGCAGTGCAAGAACACCATGTTGGTGTTGAGTGTTGTGCATGCAAGAACCTCATGCTAATGATTAAGCTCCGTAGCCGCAGGATCTCACATTGGTGATTAGGCTCCACGGTTACCATATTAGTGCAAGACTCATGGTTGATAATTAGGTTCTGTGGCTTTGATAACAGCACAGTGACTTCAGGTTAGGTGATGAGCTTCGTGGCTGCAGTGTGGATCCCATGTTGGATATTAAACTCTGTGGTTACAATAATAGCGCAAGACTTATATTTAACAATTAGGTTTCGTGACTGTAATGGCAGTGGAAGGACCTCACATTTGGTCATAGGCAGAAACTTCGTAATGTTGATTAGGCATCACTGTGATGGTAACAGTGCAAGGGCCTTGTGTTTGGAGATTAGCAAGAACATCATGTTGTGATTAGGCTTCATGCTACAATAGTAGTGCAAGGAACTAATATTTGATGATTAGACTCTGTAGCTACGAAAGCAGTGCAGAGGCCTTTCATTTGATAGTTAGGCAAGACATCATAATGTTGATTAGGCTGCGGTTGCAAAAGCCTTGTGTTTGATGATTAGTAGTTTGCCAGAGTGACCACCAAATGTACAGGCATATGATAAAATGCCACAGCCACTGCATAATTTCTTAGAAAATTGTTGAATCGTATAGCTCCTGCATGTAGCTTTAATGCTGTGAAATTTTCTTAAAATATGTAAAAAGCAATATACTGGTTATTAAGATATAACTGTGGCGATAATTCAGATAACGTGACCGTACTTTTGGTAGTCGCCCTGGCGAACTCAATGATTAGTAATGAGACTTCATACCGTGATTGGACACCACAGCTACAATAGTAGTGAAAATCTCATATTTAATAATTTGACTCTGTGGCTGCGATAACAGTGCAAGGACCTCATATTGTATTTAGGCGCTGCGGCTGCAACATCACAATATTTGTGTTGCAATAGTGGTGCAAGGACTTCATGCTAATGATTAGGCAAGGGCCTCAAGATGATGATTAGACTCAAATGCTAAAATAGGAGTGCAAGGATCTCATTTTGTGCTTAGGCTCCGCAGCTGCAATAGCAGTGCAAGGACCTCATTTTGAGGATCAGCTTTGTGACTGCGAATAACAGTGCAAGAAACTCATGTTGTAATTAGGCTCTGCGACTACAGTATTAGTGCAAGGACTCATGTTTGATGATTAGGTTCTACGGCTACAGTAGTAGTGCAAGGACCTCATGTTGATGACCAGGCTTTGCAACTGCGGCAGCAGCAGCACAAGGACCTTATGTTGTGATTAGACTCTGCAGCTGCAATAGCAGCGCAAGGACCTCGTGTAATTAGGCTCTGTGGCTACAGTAGTAGTGCAAGGACCTCATTTTGATGATCAGGCTCTACGCCTGCATTAACAGTTTAAGGACCTGCTGTTGTGATTAGGCTCCATAGCTGCAAAAGCAGTGCAAGAATCTATCGCTAAGCAACGATGCCCATGTCGCTATATAAAATTAATAACCGATTCTCTTTACAGCTATGTGAATAGATTAGGCCACGCAAAGTTGATTTTTTGTTTTGCATTACCTGCCGTCCCATTTTTTCAATTTTTTCAAATTTTTTTTTTTTTTTAGATCCCAATTGTGCCAATTGTTCGATTTTGACATCTATTTTTTCTCACAACGTTAATAATTGAATGAATTCTAATGAGCAAAAAATTTATTCTAATAATTATTTTTATCTGGTGTCACCCGATGGAGACCTTAATTTTCCGTAATCGTCCGATAGGACTGACAGGAAAAATATGACTGCCAGCCCAAATTTTTGATGCCTTGTTGTACAAAATGAAAAATTAGCCTTGTATAGCCTTAAATGTGAACATTATTTAAATTAAAACTAAAAAAAAAAAAAAACAAAAAAAAAATCCGCCTGTCTGTCCCAAATTTTGAAATCCATGTAATGCAAAACAAAAAATCAACTTTGCGTGGCCTTATAAGGCAGATAGTCAGTTTTGAATGAGAGTACTTCTTAGAGTCTAGATATTTCAATATGTCTAATATAGTGCTTGTAATTGATAGTGAACGGAATCCCCATATGTTTTCCTTTGTCCAAATAAAGTCATCTGATTGAACAATAATAATTATCAATCTTTTTGTATTATATATATTATCAATTTACCAACCTCACAGTCGATTTATCAACCAGTTTATTTTACTAACAATTATTTTACTAATAACTTATTTTATTAATAGGTTTTTTTTAAAATTATACTCCTGACCTAATGGCAATAATCGAAATTACTTTGTTGGTGAAATAACTATTAATAAAATAAACTATTGGTAAGTTAAACTATTGATGAATCCAACTATAAGTAAAGTGATTATTGGTAAAATAAACAGAACCCAAAATGCGTTTTATTGAAAAAAGAAATATCGGAATTATAAAATCTGAGAAATTGCATCTAAGGAAGCTAAACTACCAAAAAGTAAGCAACAATAGTAAAAACTGTATTCACGAATATTAACCTACCCGCTAATGACCATGTTAGGATTTTGGAATGGATACAATCACTACTTCTAACATAGGTGCTTACCAACCCTAGTATTTAATTTTGACCTAACACAAATTTAATTTGACACATAACATGCACGATTATGCACAATGCTTTTTAATCAACGATCAAAATTTTACATTTGATATATTACATATATGTCAATGAAATAACAATTATTTTCTTAAAGTTAGCCTTGAGATTTAGGGCTAGATAAAATAAAGAATCGGGAAATAATTGTCAGTAATAATTTTAATGAACTATTTACACATATATGATACTTAAAGTTTTAACAACGAAGTGTTAAAGAGAAAAAAATCTTAGCAATATAACAATAAAATTTGTTTAAATATTTAGATAGGTTTATTTTACACGGCTGATTTTATTTAATTATAAGTTCAAAAGCTTGAAATCTAATTTTCTTTTAATATCATTCGAATACAAACAAAAAGCTATCACTTTGCTTATTGTTTTTGTACATTTTTTTATATAAGCCACATGCCACACGCAAAATATTTTGATTCATTAACATGGCTTATTCTTTTCAAAGTTTTAGAGGATTTGATCTTTGACCAGGGGTTTCGCCAGAGTTTTGCCATTTTATCAAAGTTTCGCTGTTTCGCCAGAGTTTCGCCAGTTTCGTCTTTCGCCGGGTTTAGTTTCATCTTTCGCCATTTTGCTAAAAATAGTTTCGCCTAACAACAGTAGATTATGCTGTTATGATGACAATCCGCGGAAGCATGACACGATTATTTAGTAGCAGTATCGAATTTATAATTCGACCGACAAGCCTCACAAGGTGTAATCGAATTTTTCACAGCTCGATCATAGTGGCATTAATTTTGTAATATCACAAGAAAATTTGAGTTCGACCGGGTTGTACAATGATTTGGCATAGCCACGTTGTTGCAGACGTTTGTGTTTTAATTATATAGATTATGAAAAGTTTACTTAATAAAAAAGCTTTTATATGTATGAAAGTCTCATTCGCAAGCTAGATAATGATTAAAAGATAAATTTTATTTTTTAAACAACAAAATTCACATAATCATAACTTTCATAAAAAATCCACTTAATATAAAAAACAAATTAAAGATTTGTCAATATTGGTCAGGAACTGTAAACTTGACTATTTGAGAGTCTAATGCTTTTGATATTTCTAGTATATCGATGCATTTGCTTGTGTACACATGATCCGGATGAATCGATTCATTGATTGATAATGTTTCAATTATTTTATCAGAGTCTAAAAATTGTCTCTTGGTTTCATTTTCCTTAGCCAAACCTATCTTATCAAGCCAAGATTTGATTTGAAGTTTAATTATTTCAGCATTAGGTCGTTTATTAACGTCCGAATCCATACACTGCATAACTAATTTGATGTAACAATCAGGAGTTCCTTCGGCACAATAAGGTCTCAATCCATTGCAAATTTTAATCGCAAGATCAGTATCGAATGAAATCCCATCAAAAATTCTTTGACCAGTAGATATTTCTGTCATGATAACACCAAAACTATAAATGTCAGATGCTTTAGTATATAATTTTCTTTCCAAAAGTTCTGGAGCAACGTAAGGTAAAACACCATAAATTTTATCTTCGTTTGTATCACTAGGTACTGAAAGACCTAAATCCGCAATATATGCATTATAAAGTGCATTTTGTAAAACATTACCACTGTGCAAATCTCGATGAAAAAAATCTTGCGAATGAATTGATTGAAGATCGGAAGCAATTAGATATAACAAACTTAGTTTATTTTTCCATGCCAATCGCGATACTTTAAAAAGATTATTATGTAGAGAGCCCATAATTGCATAATCTAAAACAAGGATATAATCCTTGTTTCTGGATATCCCGTAGCATCTTAAAAATAAAGGATTTTTTTCCCAATTTCACAATATGCTAGTAACTATAAAAAATATATATTAGTTAAAGAATATTATTATATTTCTATTAATTTAATAAACTACCTCATTTATAAAATTTTGAAATCGTTTTTGTGATTCATGGAATAATTTAAGTGCAACATCAAATTCCCACTTAGCATAATATATAGTTGCAAAACTGCCTTTTCCTATCTTCCTAATATTTTTGAATTGACTGTATGGAATCCATTTTATTCGATATTTATTTTCAATTGCATTACTTCCATCGGAATCACCCAACTCAGCAGATTTTATGTAATATTCGAATGCTTTGTTTTCATCTTTTTCAACACCAATTCCATTTTCATAACAATATCCAACTTTACTCATTCCTTCAGCGTCACCCATCTCTGCAGCTTTTTAATAGTACTTGAATGCCTTGTTCTCATTTTTTTTAACACCGATTCCATTATCATAACAATATCCAACTTTACTCATTCCTTCAGCATCACCCATCTCTGCAGCTTTACAATAGTATTCGAATGCCTTGTTCTCATCTTTTTTAACACCGATTACATTTTCATAACAATATCCAACTTTATTCATTCCTTCAGCATCATCCATCTCTGCAAGTATATAATAATATTCGAATGCCATGTTTTCATATTTTCCAACAACAATTCCATTTTCATAACCATATCCAACTTTATTCATTCCTTTAACATCACCCATCTCTGCAGCATTATAATAATATTCGAATGCCTTGTTTTGATCTTTTCAACACCGATTCCATTTTCATAACAATATCCAACTTTACTCATTCCTTCAGCGTCACCCATCTCTGCAGCTTTATAATAGTATTCGAATGCCTTGTTTTTATCTTTTTCAACACCGATTCCATTTTCATAACAATATCCAACTTTACTCATTCCTTCAGCGTCATCCATCTCTGCAGCTTTATAATAGTATTCGAATGCCTTGTTTTTATCTTTTTCAACACCGATTCCATTTTCATAACAATATCCAACTTTACTCATTCCTTCAGCGTCATCCATCTCTGCAGCATTATAATAGTATTTGAATGCTTGGGTTTTATCTTTTTCAACACCGATTCCATTTTCATAACAATATCCAACTTTACTCATTCCTTCAGCGTCACCCATCTCTGCAGCTTTATAATAGTATTCGAATGCCTTGTTTTTATTTTTTTCAACCCCGATTCCATTTTCATAACAATATCCAGTTTTATTCATTCCTTCAGCGCCATCCATCTCTTCAGCCTTATAATAGGATTTGAATGCCTCTTTTTCATCTTTTTCAACACCAATTCCATTTTCATAACAATATCCAACTTTACTCATTCCTTTAGCGCCACCCATCTCTGCGGATTTATAATAATATTCGAATGCCTTGTTTTTATCTTCTCTGATACCGATTCCATTTTCATAACAATCTCCAACTTTACTCATTCCTTCAACGTTACCCATCTCTGCGGATTTATAATAATATTCGAATGCCTTGTTTTTATCTTTTCTGACACCGATTCCATATTCATAACAATATGCAGCCTTATGATAGTATATTAATGCCTTGTTTTTGTCTTTTTCAACACCGATTCCATTTTCATAATAATATCCAACTTTACTCATTCCTTCAACGTCATCCATCTCTGCAGCTTTATAATAGTATTCGAATGCCTTGTTTTTATCTTTTTCAACACCGATTCCATTTTCATAACAATATCCAACTTTACTCATTCCTTCAGCGTCACCCATCTCTGCGGCTTTATAATAGTATTCGAATGCCTTGTTTTTATCTTTTTTGACACCGATTCCATTTTCATAACAATATCCAACTTTACTCATTCCTTCAGCGTCACCCATCTCTGCAGCTTTATAATAGTATTCGAATGCCTTGTTTTTATCTTTTTCAACACCGATTCCATTTTCATAACAATATCCAACTTTACTCATTCCTTCAGCGTCATCCATCTCTGCAGCTTTATAATAGTATTTGAATGCCTTGTTTTTATCTTTTTCAACACCGATCCCATTTTCATAACAATATCCAACTTTACCTATTCCTTCAGCGCTACCCATCTCTGCAGCCTTATAATAGGATCTGAATGCCTTGTTTTTATTTTTTTTGATACCGATTCCATTTTCATAACAATATCCAACTTTATTTATTCCTTCAGTGTCACCCATCTCTGCGGCTTTATAATAGTGTAAAAATGATTTTTTTTTATCTTTTTTGACACCGATTCCATTTTCATAACAATAACCAACTTTACTCATTCCTTTAGCGTCATCCATCTCTGCAGCATTATAATAATATTTGAATGCCTTGTTTTTATTTTTTTTGATACCGATTCCATTTTCATAACAATATCCAACTTTATTCATTCCTTCAGCGTCACCCTTCTCTGCGGCTTTATAATAGTATTCGAATGCCTTGTTTTTATCTTTTTTGACACCGATTCCATTTTCGTAACAATATCCAGCTTTACTCATTCCTTTAACGTCATCCATCTCTGCGGCTTTATTATAGTATTCGAATGCCTTGTTTTTATCTTTTTCAACTCCGATTCCATTTTCATAGCAACATCCAACTTTATTCATTCCTTCAGCGTCACCCGTCTCTGCAGCTTTATAATAGTATTCGAATGCCTTGTTTTTATCTTTTTTGACACCGATTCCGTTTTCATAACAATATCCAACTTTATTCGTTTTATAATAGTATTCGAATGCCTTGTTTTTATCCTTTTCGACACCGATTCCATTTTCATAACAATATCCAACTTTACTCATTCCTTCAGCGTCACCCATCCCTGCAGCTTTATTATAGTATCCGAATGCCTTGTTTTTATCTTTTTCAACCCCGATTCCATTTTCATAACAATATCCAACTTTATTCATTCCTTCAGCATTACCCATCTCTGCGGCTTTAGAATAGTATTTGAATGCTTTGTCTTTATCTTTTTTGACACCGATTCCGTTTTCATAACAATATCCAACTTTACTCATTCCTTTAGCGTCACCCGTCTCTGCGGCTTTATAATAGTATTTAAATGCCTTGTTTTTATCTTTTTCAACGCCGATTTCGTTTTCATAACAATATCCAACTTTATTCATTCCTTCAGCGTCATCCATCTCTGCAGCTTTATAATAGTATTTGAATGCCTGCTTTTTATCTTTTTCAACACCTATTCCATTTTAGTAACAGTATCCAACTTTACTCATTCCTTTAGGATCACCCATCTCTGCAGCTTTAGAATAGCATTTGAATGCCTCGCTTACATCTTTTTTGACACCGATTCCATTTTCATAACAATATCCAACTTCAACTTTACTCATTCCTTTAGCGTCACCCATCTCTGTGGCTTTATAACTAGGTAAACAGATTTGTTAATACGATATATTTACAAATCTATAGACATGTTACACGAATATGCAAGAATATGCAGGCATCATATCAGATGATTGGAATCCATGCCATTTTTTAGTTCATATATATTTGCTTATCTATTGTAAGTCCTTCGCTACGCTCCTGACAATAATGTTTGAATGCCTTGTTTTTATCTTTTTTAACACCGATTCCATTTTCGTAACAATATCCAACTTTATTCATTACTTCAGCGTCATCTATCTCTGTTGCTTTATAGTAGTATTCAAATGCCTTGTTTTGACACCGATTCCGTTTTCATAACAATATCCAACTTTATTCATTCCTTCAGCGTCATCCATCTCTGCAGCCTTACGATAGTATTCGAATGCCTTGCTTTTATCTTTTTCAACCTGATCCCATTTTCATAATAATGTCCAACTTTATTCATTCCTTTAGTGCCATCCATTTTTGCAGCTTGACAATAGAAATCGAATGTATTGTATTTTATCTTTTTCAAGTCGAACTTCATTTTTATAATAATATGGAAGATTAATTATGTGTTTATTGTTGCATAAAATTTGATACAAAATTAATATGTATTTCTTTTTGATGTAGTACGTACGTACTAGGGTGGTAATTCAACTAAGCAAATCAAAACTATGTTAGCAATATTAGTAATTTTACTATGATCAGATTTCAATCGGTGAAATTAAAATAATCGATTAAAATATCATATTACTTTATTTAATTGATAAAGAACGCACAAAATTCTAAAAGATTCGCCTTGACATTGCATTTCTTTTTCTAATTTTTTTTTTTTAGCTGAAAACTGTTCGCAGAAGTCATTTCTAAAAAGTTGCCTCGATTTTTTGTAAAAATTCTATTAAAATTTCGACTTGTATAGTTGAGGTCTATTTTTTTTCACTTTAAATACAGTAATTAAATTTAAATGATTTATAAGACGAATGAATGTTCAAATTTTATATGTTAATAGAAAATTCTAAAGCGTGACTTTATTCTACAACATTTAATAAAGCTCTTGTAAAAATTTCTAGGTAATTCCTTGGGTTTTCGTAAGTTACATCATTTTAAAATTTATTAATGTTTAATAAATATATTAATAATAATGACGATAATTATTGATCTTTTATTTGCATAAGACGAAAAATCTGTAATATATCAAATTCCATAGTTTGCTCACATAGTTTTGATTTACTTAGTTGAGTTACCACCCTAGTACGTACGTACATGAATACAACAATAGCAAAATACGAACTAGAATTGTCCACGTTAGAGTTGTTGGTGAAACTAATTAGTTTCACCAGGACCACGGTGCACCGTTGAAGATTAGTTTTATCTATAACTATTGGTGCACCACACCTGAAACCTAGTCCAACGTTACAGAATATAGTAATAGGACTTTAATCGAATGTCGATCCCGTGAAGGCAGTTTAAATTCGGGTCGTAAATAAACTTTTAATTAAAATGTTTAAAAGTCTTCCAATAATTCCAATTTTTTTTATAAAGGCCAAAATATAAATATTCAACAGGAGTTTTAAAAAATATCTATAGTTCAAATTATGGATAGGGGTGAAATTCATTTCATATTTTTAAAATTTTATTATAATTTCAGTATTTTACCTATAAGATATTGGGCGTATGATGAAAAATAACAGGGAATTTTTTTTATCGGAATTAATGTCACTCACATGTGCTGCGTAGCAGCACATGAGTGACATTAATTCCGATAAAAAAAATTCCTTGTTATTTTCATATGTCCAATATCGATGTTATTTGTTCATATTATATTAGCATGTGAAATTTTTTGTCGTGACATTTTGCATAAATGATGATGCATTTTATGACAAAAATATCAAGGCAAAAAATTTTTTACATGATCATATCACATGAACAATGACATTTTTTAATAAATAAAAGATTATCTGTTATAAACCAGTTATGTTGTTTTGTTTATTTCAGTTCAAAATATTTAACCAACTTTTAATTTAATAAAATTTAATTTTTATGATTTGAAAAACTAATTTCACAATTTCTACATTAACTAACTTCAACAATTTTAACAATTTTTCCTATTATGAAAGGCAATTTCAATACTTCAAATATCATTAATTCTATGAACTCAAATAAATATGTTATAAAACGCCGATTATTGGGCATTCTCTAATGTTTTAGTAGTATTAGTATTAAATCTTTTCACTATTGCTCAATATTAAAGAATGGTGCCATAATTAGCTAATTATTACAATTATATTTATTACATATATTATTACATGGGTTTTTTAAAACCTTAATTGTAATAATATTTATTACATGTAATAATGTAATAATATTATTACATGTAATAATATTATTATATATAATATTATCACATGTAATATTATTTATTACATGTAATAATGTAATAATATTATTACATGTAATAATATTATTACATGTAATAATATTATTATATGTAATAATATTATTATATATATAGTTATTTATTATATGTAATAATATTGTCTATACAATAATTATAAAATGCACCTATAGTGTTGAATTCCATATATAATTTTTACTAATAAAATTAGTGTTAGGGTGCATTTTTAGAATAAAGGGGTGTTATATATACTATAATATAAATGATACATAAGGTCCAATTTTATTTTCATAAGGTTTTTAGAGGTTCTGAACATTTTATCCGATCCTATTTACTTAGTACATTTTTGAGAAATAGTACTTATAGTATTCAACACCATAGGATGCATTTTAGTAAACTTGTATCTATATATTAATCTATTTTATTATATAATAATATATTTTATTAATATAATTAATTCCTTTAGATTTTTTAATTTTAATTTAAAAATAACTTATTGATTATAATATATTAGTTTTACTTGTTTTATTTATATAATGTAATTTTAAATTATTTATATTTATTAACTTTATTTTTTTATATCTGTTAAAGTATATTATATATTTAAATAAACATTATAATTTTATCTTGGTTTATTACTATATTATAATAATATAATATAATAATAATTATTACATAATAAAACTTATTACTCGTAATAATAATTATTACTTGTAAAAATAATTATTACTTGTAATAATAATTATTACATATTACATGTAATAATATTTATTACATGTAATAAATATTATTACAATTACTACTTTTTGTAATAAATAATTATTACATTATTACATCTTGCAGTTTGAATTATGGCGCCATTCATTACTCAATATTGCGATTTTTGTATATCCTAGTTAATTAATACTCAATTCACTTGATGAGATCATACTTTCTGTTCCTGATTTCGCATGACAATGTCGCGCGCTACTTATTGAATAAAATTATTGCGTTATTAAAATTACTGTGACCATTGATGTTCTCGTCATTGTTGAAAATGATTACGGTAAAATGATTAACAAGTTATTTATAGAAATCTAGAAAACATGCCAATACATGATTGGCTAAAAATTATTTCTAACCAATAACCAATTTGCATTTTTTTTCCCTTGATTTTTGATTTTTGATTTCCGGTGTGATGTATAAAAATCACTGACCACAGTAATTTGAAAAACGCAGTAAAAATAGATTTATCTTCACTGATTAAATCATAATGATTAATTTTTATTCCTTGATCGATATATGCAGGGTTTACAAAAAAAAATTGGAATCACAAAATTATTTCTTGTGCGAAAACTACCACACCAAATTAAATAATTTTTTGTTTATTTGAAGTTTAAAATCAATACATTTTATGAAAAAAAATTTTAAATCAATAGTACTCACTATTACCATTGATAATTGCTTGACTATGGTCTAACATTAAGTTTATTAATACAACTAGAACGCTTTCTGAAATTTTAACCCATTTTGCCTCACATATAGCCTTGATTCGCTTAAACTTCTTGACTTACAATCATTTACATATGCTATTATAATACTCCACAAATTTTTAATTGGGTTTGGCCAGTTTTAATTTGAATATTTCTTGGCTTATTCAATTCGTATTTTTGTTTAAGCTATATAGCGACCTTTGGTAAGCTTTTTATAATTGATACTTTTTTTAAACACATTAAAATAGTTAACAATAAACATGTGCTTACTTTTATAATAGTTCGGATGCAATATTTTCAAGCGAAATTTATTCTGGCCTATGTACTGCATTATGATCCCGGGTATTGATATTTTAAATTTTTTTCATTCACTTCCATCCCTACATCTTATAGCTTTTTTTTTTAAGTTGTTATAAAATTGTCAATCCCGGAACTTTGGTAAGTTTGTGTAGGTTTGTGTCAAATGCGCTTTCTTGTTATATAAGACTTTCATAAGTAATATATGACTTTCACTGTACCTTTTTTTATTACCAGGGAACGTATTAGTCTATATTCTCGAGAAATTTTAAATTGCGAATTAAGAAACGATATGCAAACCAAAGTTACGTGACAAATGGTCTTTTTTTTTTTGTGATGTGCATAAAACATTATTTCTAATACTACACAAAAACTTAACTTATATCTCTTAAATTTAATATATAGTTACTATGTAATTTCTATGCAGTTACTGCATATTAAGATATTTAAGTTTCTGTAAAGTATTTATATAATATAGCGTTAATTCCATAATTTTTTGTACGTTCTCCAATATATGTCCAAGAACCTTTTTTGACTCTAACCTTCATATCATCGCTTTATAATCTATCATTTAGGCCACATAAAATTATATACTTGGTTTCAGTGACCCGGGAGCACTTTTTTTTTTATATATGTAGTAGTAAAAAAGTTTTTTTTTTTTTTAAATAAGGCCGCATGCTTTTTTTTATAAAAAAAATTTTTTTCTGAACAATTGAGAACTCTGTAGATCATGAATAGGAATTCGTAGAAAAAGTTTATAGTTTAATGATTATGTGAAAACATTTTTGCTCGGAAATTAAGATCGTTTCTAATCCGCCTAAATAGATGTACGCAAACTTCTTTTATTGATTTAAATCGGTTAAATTAGATTTCATTAAAATAAATAATAATCATTTGCCTCATCATGTCATGAAAATTAGATCCAGATACAACTATGAACATGAGGTAAGAGTTGAAAAATATGAACACAAAGCATTCATTTATTACCAAAATCGCTGACATGGGTTACATTACGTTAAAGAAATATTTAAAATTGGGCAATTTAATTATTATGGAGTCGGAGTTGAAAAAATAAATACAGGTATTTTATATAAATCAAAAATCTGCAGAGATGGGACACGCTGCTGGAAAAGAAAAAAGGAATTGGAGTTGAAAAGAATGAACGTAAAGCATTCATTTATTATCAGCCGATGGAATAATGATAGTTGAACATTGTTATCGCATTGGAATTGGAGTTGAAATGAACAAAAAATAAAGCATTCATTTAATATCAAAAATCTGCATAGACGGGAATATTAGTGAAACATATAATGTAGTATTGTTATTATAAAGGAATTGGAGTTGAAAAGGATGAACATAAGGCATTCAATTATTACCAAACTTCTTTCTGCAGAGATGGGCCACACTGTTGGAACATATAATGTTTATATTGTTATAATGAAGGAATTGAATTGGAGAAGATAAACATAAGGCATTCGAATATTATCAAAAATCTGCAGAGATAGGTCTCGCTAGTGAAATATATAATGTTTGATGATATTGTTATTGGAATGGAATTAAGGTTGAAAAGGATGAACATAAGATACAAAATCTTCAGAAATGGGGTACCTGTTGGAATGTAGTTGCGGAATGTTATGTAACATGCTGTAAATGCTGCTGCTGCAGTAGAGGGCCAATATGCTTTAGTCCCATTGAATGAGTAGTTTACATATGTAGAGGAAAGAGTCAAATCCTTTGGGTAAAATCCTGTGAGGAATGGAAGAGCCATTAAGCTAAATGACCTAATTAACATCAGAATATAACAAAAAGGTAAGAGTGAGAGCAATCCATCATATTTACGTTTATCGAATGGAATTAGAATAACAAGAGATCTAGATAAAGCCAAATACTGATATCAAAGGTAAAGTATGAGATTAAAATTGAGCAGAAGTAGTATACATGTCACAGTCAAATCACAAGATCAGGTGCAATTTAAATTCAAAAGCATACAAGTTTAGAGTCGAGGTTAGAGATCGTAAAATTTTGCAAATGTGATTTCGTATATGAAATTTTGAGTTATAAACGATTTTTAAGAAAAAATCGTTAAAACCTGATCTTGATCCTGCACGTCTCCAGAGAATACCTTTTCATTATATATATTTATTTAATAACCTTATATATTTAAATCGCCGGGGCAAAAGAATTAACATTAGGTATTATATCATAGTTAATTTTTACATAAAATATTTATGTATACTGTAATCTATATTATAAATAATTAGTAGTTACCAATGTAATTCAGAAATTGAAAAAGATTTGAAAAAAAACTATTGAAGGAAAATAAATATCAGCTATCTTGGATTCCTTATGATGAATTTAAAAATATTAAAGTTAGGTAAAAGTGGATTTGCAACTGTATATTATGTTAGATGGGACGATAAAAGTCAAAATGTAAACAGATACGTTGCGCTTAAATTACTTCATAAATTAATAATTATTATGAAAAATTTATAAGAAAGGTAATCTTTATTTAATTTGTGATTTATCATTTATATTAATAATTTGAAAATATATTCATTTTAATAAAAACTAAAAGCATATGGTGATATCGGACTTAAAGATCCAACATTTTGAGAATGCAATGGTATATCAAGAGATAGAGTTTCTAAAGATTATATTCTTGTCGTGGAATATGCATCAAAAGGTTGTTTGCGCCAAAATCTGCATAGCATAGCACAAATGAATTGGAAAGATAGATTACAACGTATTGCAACAGATCTTCGGATAATGCATTCTCATGACCTTTTTCATCAAGATTTACATAGTAGAAATATACTATTAGTTAGTTTAAAAAGCACATACCTTGCAGATTTGCTTTCAATGACTCTAATGGAATTATAGAATTTACCTTATGTCACTCCCGAACATTTATTTGGTATAATCATGTAGGAAATTTATGTAGAAAAAACCAGTATTTTACAATAAAAGACTTCAAAGAACAGCATGCTCCCATGAGTAATTAATCGCTATATTTTGATGATTTTCAACTAATTGACTAATCAATCGACATATTACTGTTGCTTTGTCACATGATTATCAAACAGAGAATTTCTATTGGTTTGCTATATTAAAAAAAACTTTTCCAAATACACTTTACTGACCCAGCTGGGATATGAAAACCAATTATATAATCTGCATGGCCTTATTGTTTCTAATTACCGGTATCTGAATTTTGATTTTTATTATCATAAATGCATTCAAAAAAATACCATTTTTCAGTATCTGTAATAATTCCAAACACTTTGTTCACAAACGCTCCGTTCATCTCTTCAGTCTTACGATTGCAACGGTTTAAACTCTCTCTGTGATATCATTTAAATCTTTACATCCACACCTAAAAAGTGGAATACTGGATTAACCTCTAGGGCTAGCACACATCGGAGCAGTAAATGGCCGGGTCATTTGCCTGTTTTACAAATGACCCCAAAATGACTGGTCATTTTAGTCATTTAATTTTCGAATCATTTAAAATGGTTCATGACCAAATGACCCAGGCCATTTATACATTACCAAAGTTATTTGGTCATTATGCGGTAAAATTGGTTGGGTATTAGTACATATTGGTTGGATAGAAAGAGTTTATGCATGCGTTTAATTAAGATTAGAGCGGTTTTATTTTCATATGTCCTGATCAGCTTTAGCATATAAAAAAAAATAAACTATATTTTCTATCGTTAAAAAAGCTGCTCGATATGTAAGCAACGTAAGTATCGAGGGTATCGAGGCAGCTTTTGTTTATATCAGCTATCACCTGATTGAACATGTGATAGACCAGTTACCAGTTAACGTAAGTATGAGATGAAAGTTATAATCGATGTGATTGTAATTAAGTAAATAAGAATTGAAATGTGAGGTAATGGCCCTTAAGATATCAGTGAATAGTGATTATCATATGAATTCAAGTTTGTCTTTTTTACCCAACTTCGTTCTGGTTTTATCGAGCAACATTAGTTGTTCAAGTTACGTAGAAATATTTCGACTTTCGCTATTTAGCATTTCAAAATTCTAAATAAGTTACGTGATTCTAAAATAATGTCGAAATTCCAAATAGTGTCGAAATGTCGAAATGTCTAAATAATGTTGAAATACCTAAATTAAAATTTATATAAAAAATTATCGGAGTTAAATATGTATTATTGTATATCAAAAATAGGATAAAATTTAGAATTCATTTATCGCTGTTTGCAAAATTGATGTTGTCTTTGACAAATGATAAATTTCAGAATTTAGCTGATTAATTCTACGCTACAATCACCTATTTGTTTGATTGTATTGTTTTATTTCTTACCAAAAATTCAACAACAATTGATTGAATTTAAAAGTAGATTGTAGATCTATATTTAGACATTAGTCATGATATTTATTTAGTCAAATTTAGGATTTCGACATTTTGACAAAAAATAATGTTATGTCGAAATATATTTAGACTCAACTATCTAAATATTTGACTAAATAGTATATTTCGACTAACAACACTAATTAATTGTTAGTATTCTCTGTGCTATTTTCTTTTTTCTATGAGTAATTTCATGGATAAAGACAAAGCGGTTACGGTTGAGGATTAAACCCAGCGCCAGTTTGCAGTGACCTGAATCAACACGAGGTCAGGTCAGCACAACTTTGAGGATACTTTTGAGTTCTTGTCCATTGAAATGCTCAAGTTTTTGTGTCATGATATAGGTTTGTCGACACAAGATTTGATTACCATACAAGCGCGAAATAACGCGTTAATTGATTGACCTGCGCGTTATTTCGAGTACGTGCATGTGCGTAATTTCGAAATAAGTGCTGAACCGGATGTTTTCAAAATAACGCGTAATTAACCAATCAAAATACATAATTTGTAAAAAATTTATCTACTAGAAAACGAAATAAAAAAGCTTACAAACTAATAAATACACACAAAAAAGAATTGTCACAAATATGCAGAAACGCATAAAGTGTAGTAATTTGATATTTATATACTGTATTACATCATAAACCCAACCTCAAATTGATCAAAAAAAATTCAAACATGTGAATAAATTATTAGCGAAATTATATTTATTATAAGGGCGAATCTATTTGTAACCGTGGTTACAGTTCCGAGCCAATCAAATTGCTAGATTAGGCATGACAAAAAAATTCAAAAAATTACAAATCGCAATAACTTCAAATTGTGCCTATGAAACAAATATTTTTTTCTAGCTAAAAATGCTTCTTAAGGTGTTTTATTATATAATAAACCTTCTTCTAACTCTAAATCTAACCCTAACCCTAATCTGGTTACTGTCACCGCCGGTGACAAGCACATTTTTTCTTATTATAATTATATTCTCAATTTTATTTTGAAAAGTAATTAACTGTTAAAGTAAATAAAGTAAATCAATCTTATTTTTAATCATCGTGTCATTTATTAGAGATGAGATACGATTTTTAGCCTATACAATTATGCAACAGTAATGTTCATATATTCAAACATATTATCGATCTCTACTTAACCTAAAGTTACACTACTAATTCTATAATATTCAGAATACGTAAAATATGAGCATTTACAATATTATGTCAAACGGTATACATTAAATTCTTATGAATTAAATCTTAAATGTAATCTTTTCTTTTGTTGACCATTTCTACTGTAGCATTTAGAACTTATTTACATGTAGTAATATAACTAAGTACTAAGCATTAAATGTAAAATATTCACTTTTAAGAGGATATTGATTATTTTTGATTATTTTTAATTATTTTTACACAATAAATATAAACATTTCTTCGAAGCTAAAAATAGTTTTAGAGTGATTTTTTATTAGTAAAATGTTATGCTCTCAAAAAGTACTTTAAACTAATTTACATTAGCCAATCGTACGAATATCGGCCTATGAAAGTTGAACAGGATACAAATTTAATACTTGTTGTGACCTGTGTCAGTGATACAGATGGATTGTTGCATTAAATGATTACAGATCATGTTAATTCGAGACACGCATGGGTGCTAATTTGAGACACTATATGCTATTTTTAAGGCCTTTGAGTAGAGTTGTTAACAAGTTGTTAACAGCTCATTTGAAGCCGGCTTCAGCTATATGATAGAGCCAAGCCGAGGAGCCATAGTGGTTGAGCTGAACCTTGCTTAATTTGTGGCTTGAGATATAACTTAGAGCCGCAGCTTAACTGTAGCTCAGCTTAAGCTGCAGCTCATGATTATACTGTTCTCATAAATTCTGGGACAACTGATAAAAATTTGGCTGAAATTAATTCGACCGAAGTCGATAACGTAAATAATAAGATATACATAGTTTAATAAGATGGGATGACTAATATATATTACAATACAACAATAAGACTAAATATTGACATACATACTTGTCGCACTTGTAAGTCATAAACTTTCAATTCCTATTCTTTGGCAAAATTCATTATCGCTTAAACGAAGCCTTTATTCATTTCTAATTATTTTTTGACGAAAATTTATTTTAAAAAATTGTATAAAATTTCGATTCCTATTCTTTGGCAAAATCTATTTTTACTCAAACGAAGTCTTTATTCATTTCTAATTATTTTTCGATGAAATTTTGTTTTTAAAAAATTGTGTAAATTTCAATCCCTATTCTTTGACAAGATCCATCTTCATTCAAACGAAGCCTAATTCATTTCTAATTATTTTTCGACGAAATTTGGTTTTTATAAAATTATGTAAAAATTTCAGTTCCTATCATTTGACAAGATCCATTTTCATTCAAACGAAGCCTTTATTCATTTCTAATTATTTTTCGACAACATTTTGTTTTTCAAAAAATTGTGTAAAATTTCAATTCCTATTCCTTAACGGGTGGCAATCAATTAATCGACAATCATTTCACCGACATAACATTACACTGACAATTATTCACCGACACGTTCATTTTACCGACAGTTTATTTCACCTAAGCTCATCTCACCGACAAAGTAATTCTTGTCATTGTCGTTAGGGTCAGGTAGAATTAGGTAGAATTAGGGCTAAAGTTAGAGTGCTTTTTGAAAAAAAACTTGTCGATGAAATGAACTTCGGTGAAACAAACTGTTGGTAAAATGAACTTGTCGGTGAGTATTTATCGGTAAAATGTTATGTCGGTGAAGTGATTGTCGGCGAAATAATACGAACCCTTTTCTAACAAGATCCATGTTCGTTCAAACTAAGTATTTCTAATTATTATTTGACGAAAATTAGTTTTTAAAAAATTGTATAAAACTTCAATTTCTATTCTTTGGCAAGATCCATTTTTGTTCAAATGAAGGCATATATTCATTTCTAATTATTTTTGTTTCTTGTCGAAGAAGAAAAATTCGGGTCTAAAAAAATTAAACTAAATTTTGATCCTATTCTTTGACAAGCCATTTTTGTTCAACGAAGGCGTTTATTCATTTCTAATTATTTTTCATTTTTTTGTCGAAGACGAAAAATTCGTTTTTAAAAAAACTAAACTAAATTTCGATTCCTATTCTTTGGTAAGATCCATTTTCGAACATTTCAATAACTTATCGAATTCGGCAGAATTAATTTGGGCCAAATTTTTATCAGTTGTCCCAGAATTTATGAGAATAGATGTAATACTTAGTGTTCCGCAAAAGATCTGGGTCCAGTCCGGGTCCAGTCTGGTCCGTTGACGGACCGTGTTTGGACCCTTGATTTATCAGAATCGATACGGGTTCGGAC
Source organism: Gigaspora rosea (assembly GCA_003550325.1). Taxonomy (NCBI): domain Eukaryota; kingdom Fungi; phylum Glomeromycota; class Glomeromycetes; order Diversisporales; family Gigasporaceae; genus Gigaspora; species Gigaspora rosea. Next base: position 195,448 of record QKWP01000564.1, read on the forward strand.
CCACACTAAGATCTGCCCGGGTAATACCCAGTCCGGTCTATTTGAATAATACTGATCGCTGAATGGCTGATTTCAGAATTTTCTTTTTTTTACAGATCGATCGATAGGTTTTGTTGAACTTGGTCGTTTTTTGTTGGGCGTTGGTTGTGGAGTTGCCATTTATTGGTTTTTTTTTGTTTTTCTTGAAACTTTTTTTTATTAGAACTAATGCTTTTATATTTTTTGTGGGCTTCTGTTCTTTGACTTAAATTGGGCACCTGAAATCTGAAATTGTAATGCATTTTTTTTCGTTTACCACTAAACGGTTCCTTTTCGAATTTCCTTACATCGTTTCACTGTGGGTTTTTGTGACCATTTTTTAAAATGGTTTTATGCGACGTTTCTCATTGTTTTCACCGAGCTACATGACACGTTAGATGTAAGGTTTTCGCCCATTATCAAAAATCTGTAGAGATGAACATAACTAGTGAAACAATTAAATGTTGGATATTGTAATCATAATGGGATTGGGTTTGAAAAATATGAACATAAGGAATTCGTTTATTATTATTTATCAAAAAATTGCATAGATGGATATGCTAGGGAAATATTTAATTTTGGATATTGTTACGATAAAAGAATTGGCATTCATTTTCAGTATATTCCATTGGCATGCCCCATCTCTGATAATACTGTATAATGTTGGATTTTGCTAGGAGGCATCCACTTTTATCAAAAATTTACAGAGATAGGGCATGCTGATGAGAATTTTTAATGCCAATTATTTTTATCAGAGTGAAATTGAGTTGAAAAGTGTAAGTGCAAGGTATTCACTTCTTATCAAAAACCTGCAAAGATGGGGTATGTTAGTAAAACATTTAATGTTGGGTGTTATGATGAAAGAATTGGAGTTGAAAAGTCTGCTAGTGTGCTCCATCTCTGCATATTTTTGATAATACTATTATAGTGTTGGATTTTGTTATGAAGTTGAAAAGGATGAACATAAGGCATTAACTTTTATCAAAAATCTGCAGAGATAGAGCATGCTAGTGAGAATGTTTAATGTTGGATAGTGGAATCAAGTTGAAAGGGTAAGTGCAAGGCATTCACTTTTTATCAAAAATCTGCAATAATGGAGCATGTTAGCAGAACATTTAATATTAGAAGTTATGACGAAGAAATTGGAGTTGAAAAGGTGAAGATGTTCTAGCATGCCCATCTCTGCAGATTTTTGATAATACTGACAATGTTGGATTTTACTATGAAAAGGAATTGAAGTTGAAAAGGATGAATATAAGGCATTAATTTTTATTAAAAATCTATAGAGATAGGGCATGCTAATGAGAATGTTTAATACCGGATATTGTTATCATTCACTTCTTATCAAAAATCTGCAGAATAGGGATGGTATGCTAGTGGGACATATAATGTTGGCTGTTGTTCAGAAAAAGGAATTGGAGTTAAAAAGGGTGAAAATAAAGTGTTTGCTCATTATCAAAAATCTGTAGAAATAGGATGTTAGTGGAACTTTAACATTGGATATTGTTATCATAATGGGATTGGAGTTAAAGATTAGGATTAGAGACCATGTTTAGATTAGGGTTATTTTATATAGAATTTGAATTTTTTTAGTTTTTATACGAAGACACTTTGAATGTATAATGTGCTACTGTATTAATAAATTGAAAATTAATAAATAATTTTAATAAAATTGTAACCTTTTAATTTTATTGGTTAATGCATAGATCATTTGACCACGAGATCGAGGTTGCGATAAATAGCAACGCTCAAAAAAAAAATTACAATTTAAAAGCATCTATAAATTTTCACGGATCCGGAACGGACCCGGATCTAAGTGATACGAGTTCGGAACCTAAATTTAAATCTGAATCGATGTTCGGACCGGGTCTGGATCTTTAAAAATACCCGCCCGGTCGAATCATGCGAAACACTAGTAATACTGACGCAGATCAATAATTACTGAAGCCATGGTTTGAGCCATGGCTTGAGCCAAAGCTTGAGCCATGGCTTAAGCCGTGACTTCAATAGCCATAGCTCAAGCCAGAGCCACGGCTTTTAAAAGTCAAGCTAAGCCGCTCAAGCCATTAACAACTCTAATGTCAGCTAATATTGTATTATATATATAATACATATTTATATAGTAACTTTTTTTTTTTTGAAAAACAAAAACAAAATGTTTTGGATGCACAGTGTCTTTTTTTTATGCAAGCTTAACTTCTAAAACTTGCTGAAATTTCATGATGCTTTCAATAATAAACTTGCTAGAATCACGTATAATTCTTATAAGATTGAATTTGGTACAACTCTTAAGTTTCCTTTCACTCATAATACAATAGTAAATTTTATCGGTCTTAAAAAAGAACAATACTCAAATTCTTTACAAAATGATGAATGCATAAATTATATTCTTACAAAAGTTACAAATCAATATGTACAAAATAATGAAACTACAATTTCTAAAGTAATTCTGCAAAACGTTCAGTCAAATATATTAACAATGCAATCTAAAAGTCTAAAAAAATATTTAAGAAATCAGAAATCGGAAATCATCGAATTCTATACATCACAAAAAAAATACCAATATATGATTGGCTAAAAATTATTTCTAACCAATCACAGATCTGCCATTGATCACAGTAATTTGAAAAGCGCAGTAACTGATATATTAATATTATCAAATTATATTATCATCTTTTTTAAGTAGTTGGTGTTGATATATAAATTACAATATTAATATTTTTGTAACTTACTAACATACTTAGGTTTAATACTGTACCTAGTGTACATACTTCTGTTATAGCGATATACACATTCATTTGTATATATTGTGCGTTAGATTAAAATTTGCGTCAGGTCAAATTTATACACGAAGTTTTATTAGGGTAATAATCTAACATATGTTTATATAGAGTTTAAATTTTACGAATTAGCTTTTATGACTTGGACATTGGGGGTTGGTCAACTATGTAAGCAAATCTATATGTAATTTTATGTAAAAATTAATTATTGTCGCGTTGAAGCTGGAAATTAGGGTCCTTGATTTAAAAATATAAGCCCTACCAAAATCCACTTATACTCTTTTATTATTAAACCTAATCCTAAACCTAACATAACCCTATAAAAAAACCCTAACCAAGGGCCCAAAAAAATTTTTGAAGATTTCATATTAAAATAATTAAAATTTCCAGCTTCAGCCGCAACAATTATTAAGGATTTTTTTCTGAATTTAGTGATTAGAATATTGATCGGATTATTTATCACTTTTTATAGATTTTAATAATAAAGAATGGCTTTAATGTTTAGAACGAATTGCTTTACTTTTTCAATTATTTTAGCACAAGACGATTCTTAAACATGTTTATACACGTTAAAAGGCTTTTTTTCTAGTATTAAAGTTCTTCTTACCTTGAATAGTCCACAATATGAGTCAATTTGAAATTTAAAATATTAACGTTAACAAAATTTTCGACGTAATTTTATTGTAAACGTGTTTAAAGAAGAAAAAGTAAAACGATTCGCTCTAAACATCTCAAATTATTCCTTAATATTAAATATATATATAAAATGATAAACAATCCCGATCAATGTCTGATCACTAAATTCGAAAAAAAATCTTTAACGGATAGTCTGCAGTTAAAGGTAAAAATTTTACAGTCAAATATGACGCAGTATTACCATTAATTTCGTATAGAGGTGGAATGCCGTACTGGCATTAAGAAAAAATCATTAGCAAAAATAATTAAAAAATTGTCAGATCTCGTGATCTATTAAACGGATTTTAAAAATTTAACTACCATTAGAATCAGAAAAAATAATTCTACAAAGTTTAATTAGAAATTATGAAAAGTTTACTTAATAAAAAAGCTTTTATATGTATGAAAGACTCATTCGCACATTATAAACATTTTATATTAAATTCCAATTTTGTTTATTGGTGTCATAGAAGAATAACTCGGATAAGCTAGATAATGATTATAAGATGAATTTTATTTTTTAAACAACAAAATTCACATAATCATAACTTGATTCATAAAAAATCCACTTAATATAAAAAAACAAATTGAATATTTGTCAATATTGGTCAGGAACTGTAAACTTGACTATTTGAGAGTCTAATGCTTTTGATATTTCTAGTATATCGATGCATTTACTTGTGTACATATGATCCGGATGAATCGGTTCATTGATTGATAATGTTTCAATTATTTTATCAGAGTCTAAAAATTGTCTCTTGGTTTCATTTTCCTCATCTAAATCTATCTTATTAAGCCAAGATTTGATTTGAAGTTGAATTATTTCAGCACTAGGTCGGCTATTAGGGTCCGAATCCATACATTGCATAACTAATTTGATGTAACAATCAGGAGTTCCTTCGGCACAATAAGGTCTCAATCCATTGCAAATATTAATCGCAAGATCAATCGAACGAAATCCCATCAAAAATCCTCTGACCAGTAGATCTTTCTGTCATGATAATACCAAAACTATAAATATCAGATGCTTTAGTATATAATTTTTTTTTCAAAACGTCTGGAGCAACGTAAGGTAAAACACCATAAATTTTATCTTCGTTTGTATCAATAGGTATTCAAAGACCTAAATCCGCAATATATGCATTATAAAGTGCATTTTGTAAAACATTACCACTGTGCAAAGAATGAATTGATTGAAGATCGGAAGCAATTAGATATAACAAACTTAGTTTATCTTTCCATGCCAATCGCGATACTTTAAAAAGATTATTATGTAGAGAGCCCATAATTGCATAATCTAAAACAAGGATATAATCCTTGTTTCTGGATATCCCGTAGCATCTTAAAAATAAAGGAAAATTTTTTCCAATTTCACAATAGGCTAGTAACTATAAAAAATATATATTAGTAAAAGAATATTATTATATTTCTATTAATTTAATAAACTACCTCATTTATAAAATTTTGGAATCGTTTTTGTGATTCATGGAATAATTTAAGCGCAACATCAAATTCCCACTTAGCATAATATATAGTTGCAAAACCGCCTTTTCCTATCTCCCTAATATTTTTTAAATTGACTGTATGGAATCCATTTTATTCGATATTTATTTTCAATTGCATTACTTCCATCGGAATCGCCCAACTCAGCAGATTTTATGTAATATCCGAATGCTTTATTTTCATCTTTTTCAACACCAATTCCATTTTCATAACAATATCCAACTTTACTCATTCCTTCAGCGTCACCCATCTCTGCGGCTTTATAATAGCATTTGAATGCTTGGATTTTATCTTTTTCAACACCGATTCCATTTTCATAACAATATCCAACTTTATTCACTCCTTTAACATCACCCATCTCTGCAGCTTTAGAATAGTATCCGAATGCCTTGTTTTTATCTTTTTCAACCCCGATTCCATTTTCATAACAACATCCAACTTTATTCATTTCTTCAGAGTCACCCATCTTTGTTGTTCTATAATAGTATTCGAATGCCTTGTTTTTATCTTTTTCAATACCGATTCCATTTTCGTAACAATATCCAACTTTATTCATTCCTTTAACATCACCCATCTCTGCAGCTTTATAATAGTATTCGAATGCCTTGTTTTTATCTTTTTTAACCCCGATTCCATTCTCATAACAATATCCGGTTTTATTCATTCCTTCAGCGTTATCCATCTCTACAGCTTTATAATAGTATTTGAATGCCTTGTTTTCATCTTTTTCAACCCCGATTCCATTTTCATAACAATATCCAACTTTATTCATTCCTTCAGCGTCATCCATCTCTGCGGCTTTATAATAGTATTTGAATGCCTTGTTTTTATCATTTTCGATACCGATTCTATTTTCATAACAATATCCAACATTACTCATTCCTTCAGCATTACCCATCCCTGCGGCTTTATAATAGTATTCGAATGCTTTGTTTTTATCTTTTTTGCCAACGATTCCATTTTCATAATAATATCCAACTTTACTCATTCCTTCAAGGTCACCCATCTCTGCAGCTTTATAATAATATTCAATGCCTTGTTTTCCTCACCGATACCGTTTTCATAACAATATGCAGCCTTATAATAGTATATTAATGCCTTGTTTTGATCTTTTTCAACACCGATTCCATCTTCATAACAATTTCCAACTTTACTCATTCCTATAACATCACCCATCTCTGCAGCTTTATAATAGTATTCGAATGCCTTGTTTTTATCTTTTTCAACCCCGATTCCATTTTCATAACAATATCCAACTTTACTCATTCCTTCAGCGTCACCCATCTCTGCAGCTTTATAATAATATTCTAATGCCTTGTTTCCATCACCGACTCCGCTTTCATAACAACATGCAGCCTTATGATAGTATATTAATGCCTTGTTTTTATCTTTTTCAACACCGATCCCATTTTCATAACAATATCCAACTTTACCCATTCCTTCAGCGCTACCCATCTCTGCAGCCTTATAATAAGATCTGAATGCCACGTTTTCATCTTTTTTGACAAGTATTCCATTTTCATAACAATAACCAACTTTATTTATTCCTTCAGCGTCACCCATCTCTGCGGCTTTATAATAGTATCTGAATGACATTTTTTCATTTTGTTTGACACCGATTCCATTTTCAAAACAATCACCAACTTTACACATTCTTTCAACGTCACCCATCCTTGCGGCTTTATAATAGTATTCGAATGCCTTGTTTTTATCATTTTCGATACCGATTCCATTTTCATAACAATAACCAACTTTACTCATTCCGTCAGCATTACCCATCTCTGCGGCTTTAGAATAGTATTTGAATGCCTTGTTTTTATCTTTTTTGACACCGATTCCATTTTCATAACAATATCCAACTTTACTCATTCCTTTAGCGCCACCCATCCCTGCGGCTTTATAATAGTATCTGAATGCCTTGTTTTATCTTTTTCAACACCGATCCCATTTTCATAACAATATCCAACTTTACTCATTCCTTTAGCGTTACCCATTTCTGCAGCCTTATAATAGGATTTGAATGCCTCGTTTTCATCTTTTTTGACACCGATTCCATTTTCATAACAATATCCAACTTTATTTATTCCTTCAACGTCGCCCATATTTGCAGCTTTATAGTATTCGAATGCCTTGTTTTTATCTTTTTCAACACCTATTCCATAACAATATCCAACTTTACTCATTCCTTCAGCGTCATCCATCTCTGCAGCATTATAATAGAATTTGAATGCTTGGATTTTAGCTTTTTTAACACCGATTCCATTTTAATAACAATATTCATTCCTTTAGCGTCACCCGTCTCTGCGGCTTTATAATAGTATTTGAATGCCTTGTTTTTATCTTTTTCGACACGATTCCGTTTTCATAACAATAACCAACTATATCCATTCCTTCAGCGTCATCCATCTCTGCAGCTTTATAATAGTATTTGAATGCCTGCTTTTTATCTTTTTCAACACCTATTCCATTTTCGTAACAGTATCCAACTTTACTCATTCCTTTAGGATCACCCATCTCTGCAGCTTTAGAATAGCATTTGAATGCCTCGCTTACATCTTTTTTGACACCGATTCCATTTTCATAACAATATCCAACTTTACTCGTCACCCATCTCTGTAGCTTTATAACTAGGTAAACAGATCAGTCATATGCATACATAACTCAATGATGTATTACAATCCATCCGTGTAACCATTATCATTAATAATAAAGTTTGCATGTAACGGTATGTACGTTAATAATTAAGATCGACATGTTTTCTTTTGACAAAAAAAATGCCGAAAAGCAAGCATTTGTAGATAAGGCTAGGTCAGAACGTGAGAAACGAGAATTACAACGTGTTAAGCAAAAAGAAGAACAAAAACATGCTCAAGCTGTTAATGTAATACAAACTGCATATAAAAAACATTATCAAAGAAAGAAAGATATTAAACATTTACGAGAACTATGGGATAATGATGTCTTATATTCTGATGTTAACGGGTCAAATTCAACATTTTCCGTTTCCTCAACTGTAATTCTTGATTATTCATACTTGATGTTTGCCTTCTTCAATCCATCTGATGATGAAAAAGATCTTTCAAGATTTTCGTATCTTTGCAAAATGATTTTATCCACAATTACTCCGCCTTCGATACCTGCAAAATCTCAAGCACAAGAAACTTCACCTACAGTTGTACCATTTCATTCTCTGTTACTTAATGAACGATACAGAGTGTTGATGTTGAAAATCATGAAAAAAATACTTTGGCAATGTGTCATTTGTGTTGTCGGTTTTTTGCATGAGACTAATATTTCAAACTCTTCCAAAACGTTATATCTTTCTGGTCCAGAATTACGATTACTTATATATTTTCTTGATCCTAAAAATTATATTGTCAAAGGAACTATTGCTTCTTATTCTTCTATATGGAACCAACAACTTGTACTGCTCCATGATTATCTTATTCATCAAGGATTTTACAAACAATTTGGTTATGGAATAATGTTGCGTGTAAATTTCATTCTTTCACTTCAATCAAGGGCTTTAAAAGCTGAATTAATAAATGATGATAAGAAACTTTTAAAATCATCTCAATTATGGTTAATGGCATGCCTTCGATGCTGCTTATTTCCTTTGGGTTTAAGTAATAAAGTTGACATGACATTAAACAATCTACAATCAGTAGAAATATCTCAAAGCAATGTACAAGATCGTTCAGTAAATATCATAAATAATTTTATTTCTCATATATTGACGACCCCTTGTTTGCTATCATGTTTTGATCGGACTTGTTTAGAAATGTTCAAAACTTATAATATTCCATCAAGAACAATTTATACTATGTGTACTCCTGATCGTGCAGTCAAAATATTGCAAATGATCACAGGTAATGACACTATTTTTCTCGCTGGAAATTTAGTAGAGTTAATGTCAAGAATAGATATAATTTCTCTTCCATCTAAAAATAACAATAACGATATTAATATAACATTTCATAATTTTATCGAATCAATCATTTCTTTATTACAACATTGTCAAAAATTTGTTTCTACTAAGCAATCTAATACCCATTATCAATATCATCCTATTTTCACTTGGTATTCTGGAACAACTGATCCAAACATTCCGAGGTCTCATTTCAATAGATTAATATCACAACTTGAATATTTATGGCAAAAACCATTCTTACTTCGATCATTTAATCATGTTTTGCATTTTAAATTTGACTCTCAACTTGATGATAATAATCTTGACTCTTCAAATACGTCATCGCAGAACAAAAAATTAACCGACAAAAAATCAAGTTTAAATTCAAGTCAAATAACTCTTTTGGCTATTGATACTCAAGATGTTTGTCGACTTTATCTCATGCTCTCAAAATTACTTAACATGCAAAAACATGATATCATGATGAATTTAACTTTCATTCCACGTCTTGTACCTACCCTATGGCAATTTATGACGTGTTTAGGCCCTAAAGGGCGAATGAAAATTTTTTTATCTGAAACTGTAATTAAAGAGCCTGAAAAGGAACCACTAATTGGAATTTTGGAATTATTCTGCGAATCTTGTGGTATATTGTTATTGTTAGTAAAAATTTTTTATTTGTATAAAATGAATTCATCAAACAATTTTTAATTTATCTAATAATGAAATTCTTTGATTTTTTTTTTTAAAATAGAACTATAGATGATGACGAATTATATGAGATGCAAACACCTTTTTCAATCGAACGTGATTTGAAACCTATGGCCACATTCTTTAATAAATTTTGCTTTGCTCTTCTTAGTAATTCACCACCAGATGGTAATCCTCCTGTAATATTTGAATCAGCACGAAGGGTACTTCTTCAATTGCATTCACGTGATACTAGACGCGTATTTACTGATCCGGATCATACGTGGCTTCTTATTAAAGATCCAAAAAAATCTTTACCATTATCTTTAGCAAACTTTTTCAAAAAATCTTCTATAGTAAATTCCAATAACTTGGGAACTTCATTTTTAGAACGAATTCGTAATAATGATCCTATTTCCGTAAAAATTTTAAATTTATTGCCTCATACTATTCCTTTTGAGACTAGGCTCGATATATTTCGTGAATTTTTACAAAATAATAGTGATTGGTCAGATATTGTAATCAAGATTAGACGTGATCATGTATTAGATGATGGATACAAACAACTAGGAAGATTAACTGCAACGCAGATTAAAGGCCAGATTCGAGTTATGTTTGTAAATGAAACTGGTAATTTTAACAGTTACAGTTAGATATTCATTGAAAACCTTCATATTTAATCGTAAATTGATGTTTCTATAATTCTTGTAGGTGTGGATGAGATTGGAGTGGATCAAGGAGGCCCGTTCAAAGAATTTATTACACAACTTATAGCTGAAGGTTTGTGTATATAAAGTTCATTTTTTAGTAAATTTGATAATTAACGTGATGAGTAATGTTTAGTGTATTAAAAAAAATAAATAAATAAATCTAGCCTTTGATCCAAAATGTGGCCTCTTTGCTATCACACCTGATGGATCTCTTTATCCCAATCCTCATAGTGCACATACAAAATTACCATTATATACATTTTTGGGTCGAATGATTGCAAGAGCGATGAAAGAAAAAATTTTATTAGATTCCCAATTTGCCGAATTTTTTTTAAGCAAGATTTCTGGACGAGCTGTATTTTTAGAAGACCTTATTGGTTGGAATAATGAATTATGGAAGAATTTAATATTTTTGAAGAGATATGAAGGTAAGGAAATATTTTTACATTAGTCTTACCTTTTAATTGGTTATATATTTTTTTTAACTAAATTTGGTTTCATTTTAGGCAATGTTGAAGATTTGAGTTTATATTTTGTAGTAGATGAAGAGGTCAATGGACGAATTATATCAAAAGAACTTAGAGCAGTATGTGTATATACTTGTATGTACAGATATTTAAATTTGATGCTAATCTGATTTTAATATAGGGTGGTTCACACATGGCTGTTACAAATTACAACAGAATTCAGGTTTGATCTAAAATTAATTCTGTAACCTTTCAGATTATTTCGACATTAATTGTAAATTATATTGATGTTTTTCAATATAGTATATCTATCTTATGGCAGATTATAAATTGAATAAGCAAATCAAGGAACAAACAGAAGCATTTATCAGTGGGTTTGTATTTGAACAAAATTCATCCGCGTAATTTAATGAATATTTTATTTAATTATGTTTGTTAATTTTTTTTCAGTTTTCAATCCATGATACCAATAAATCGACTTAGAATGTTTTCACCACCAGAACTGCGACGGTAAAAAAAAAAGTTTCATTAGAATTATTTCATCACAATTACTGAATATCAATTAATTCTCTTTAATTTTAACCCAACTAGTGTAATGTCTGGAGAAGACGTTGATTGGGGTAGGCTTAATTTCTTTACAACTTTTGTAACGTTCTATTGTGTAGTTACTGTAATTCATATTTCAATTTTCTAAATAGACGTATCAGACTTACGCCAGCATACTACATATCAATCCGGATATTTCGATCAGCATAGGACTATAAGAAACCTTTGGTCGATATTAGAAGAGTTTGATTCTAAAGATAAAAATGCATTTTTAAAATTTGTCACAAGTTGTTCTAGGGTATTTTTTTTACATTAATGTTTATTGAATGTTGTTATTAATTAACTTGTAATAATTAATAAATCGAATTTTTTGATTAGCCTCCACTTGGCGGATTCAAGTAAAGTGTTTTGTTTAATTTTAATGCTATTATATATATATATATATGTTTAATTATCATTGTTAATAATAATTTATTAGGTATTTGCAACCACAATTTACTATCCGCATGGTATCTATGGAATATGATGATTCTGAATCACGTCCTGTCCTTGCACCAGTTAAAGCCTTTTTTAGTTTTGGAAATCTCAAATCGGCAGCTAAAGGAAGATTACCTACTAGTTCTACATGGTAAATATTTTATATTTCTTCAATGAAAAAAATGGTTATTAAATAAATAATTTGTTATAAAACATAATTTTTTTATTATATATATTTAGCTTTAATTTACTGAAGCTTCCGGGTAAATCTTTTTTTACAATAATTGACATTAAAATATATAATTCATTGTATAAACAATTTGATAAAATGACTTTTTTTTTTTTGAATATTATTTATAGCTTATCCTCAGAAATCAATTTTAAAAGAAAAGTTGAAATATGGTACGATATTACTAACCGCAATTCGTTTACAGTACATACCGGTAGTTATGCTATTCTAACATATTAACATCTAATTTTTATTCAGCTATTCATTCCAATACCGGCTTTGAACTACATTAATACATTAATTTGGATTGATAATATGATCAGATAGATAACTATATGAACAATTTAATTGTGACCAAAGATATTTGACATGGTCATATGAATTCCATCTTTTTTGATTTGGTTAAAATAATTTCAAAATTCCATAAGCATATATATTTCTTTCGATTTTGGTTATGTAAAATTTAAATATGTACTTATAAGTTTGTTTTTTAAATACTGTACTACATAAAATTTGTTTCAGGAAAAACGTTACGCGTTATTTAGTGATTATTGCTACATTATTTTATACATAATACATACAAAGTGCTGTGAAGCCCTATTATTAGAGTTAGGGTAATTAAAGTTAGAAATTATATTTTACAAAGAATTTTTAATTCAAACTAGAGTTAATGCTTGAATCCGGATTCGATCCCTTAACGTTAAATCCGGGTTTAACATATGGACGAAAATCTCCAACTTCAGTGACTATTTAACATGAGTGATAACATAAATCATATTTGAGCCAATCATTTATTTGATATTACATGATTATTGATCAAAAATTATAAGCCCGATTATGAATTGCTTATGAATCGCTTATCGTTATGAATTTTGTTGCTTATAAATTTTTGTACCTGATATCACCTAATTTTTAATAATCACGTGTTTTAACTGGATATTTTCGCCCATATGATAATTAAATTCGGATCTACAGCTGTTCTTTATAAGATATTGGTCATGCAACGATTGATATCATGAAATTTGTTCTGCCGGAATAAATGATTGGTTAACATGTGCCACGCAACGGCACGTTTCAGGTAATTATTTTTGAACCAGGACCAATTTTATATTTCGATATGACGTAATAACATTTTGATCTTGATTCAATATTTATCATTGCATGATCCAATTTATGACAAATTGGATTGGCTAACTGAGTTTTAAATACGGGGAATTGTTGTGTTTACGTAATAACAAGAAGTGTTTGCACGATAACATAAATTCTGGGGCAACTGATAAAACATTGATCAGCCGAATATAATTATATCATGATATCAGTATTTGCATCTGTTTTCATAATTTCTGATAAAAAATTTTGCCGAATGATTTTTAGATACGTGAGTTAGTGATTTCGGCATAACGATAATAGATGCGTAATCGGGTGGCTAATATAAATATTTATAAGACTACGAATGCTTTTTGTTGAAGTATCTTCGATGACAAACAATTGAAAAATATTTGGAAGGCTTATCACTTATAAAATGCCAAATATTTAGGTGCTAGCATATCTTCTATAAGTCGACTTCTCGAACATTTTCAATGGATTTAATCAACGATAATTTTTTTTTTTTTTTTTTTTNTTTTTTTTTTTGCTACAATTTTTTAAATGGCTTATCTTGAAGAATTCGTGTTATCGAATAGGGCTGTTAATCGGTCCGTCCGGTCCGTCCCGGTTAAAAGACCGCCTGGTCTTTTAAAAAACCGGACCGAGACGCGGTCCAGGACCGAAATAGGACCGAATAGAGCTAGACCGGACGGACCGATGATCAATATAATACTTTTTTGCTATAACGGTGAAATTAAGTTTGTCAATATAAAGAATTACAATAAGCTTTTCAAATTAATAATATTTGCTTATATGATATGTAAATCAACTGATCATGCCATTGCTGCCATTAATAAATTTCTCTATTTTATTAACATTAACAACAGCCCGTTCACATTATACAATAAACGTGGTTTAATCTTGTTTAACAAACTAAGGGTTTGTAATTGAATTTTAACCAAAAACAACATTTTATAGTTGTTTCAAAATGCTTATTATCAAGATAATATTTAGTTTATTTGATATTTGCTATTAGGACCGACGGTCCTTTCGATCCGTCCTAAAAAGGACTGGACCGGCCCGGTCCCTGGACGGACCGAAGGACCGTCGGTCCGGACCGGACCGATTAACAGCCCTATTATCGAATATCTTCGAATTGTGAAGCCACACAAAGGCTTGGGTTTATGAGGCTTATAAAGTTTACACAATATTTTTCGACATGTCACAGAAGTGATAAATATTTGATGTTTTGGCAGAAAATTACGTTGAATCTCAACAAAAACCGATTACGAGATTTCTTCATCGACTATTGTTTCGATTATTTCGATTACTTATTGTAATATTTAGAGGCTTTTTTATTTGAAGAAAATTAAATGAGGCTTTGGGATAAAACACAGTTATTTAAGAGAAATAGCTTGACAACGCATACAATTCTTGGGTCTATATAAACCCCCTCAAATTCGCTTTCAAGTTCTTCACTGAAGAAATAATATCTTCAAAAAAAAAAAATTAATAAAAATAAATAATAATAATAATCAAAAACAAATTAATATATAATATATAATAATACCGTAATAATAATGAAAACTACCATTCTTGGACTTGTTGTCGCGCTCGCTGCGACTGTTGCAGCCGGTAATGTATTTGCCAATTTAAGCTTGAAACCAATTAATGTTAATTTCCTTTCATATATGATTTTCTAAAATTTCATTGTTACAGGACCCGGTTACGACAGACGTAACGCCTTTTCCAAGCGCATAACCAAGCGTGTCGCCATACCTGAAGACGATAAACGTGGTAGTATCGAGAAGCGTTATTTCAGGCGTGGTGACGATAAGCGCGGAGAAGAAGATAAGCGTGGAGAAGAAGATAAGCGCGGTGAAGAAGATAAGCGCGGTGAAGAAGATAAGCGCGGAGAAGAAGATAAGCGCGGAGAAGAAGATAAGCGCGGAGAAGCAGATAAGCGCGGAGAAGAAGATAAGCGCGGAGAAGAAGATAAGCGCGGAGAAGAAGATAAGCGCGGAGAAGAAGATAGGCGCGGAGTAGAAAGGCGCGGAGAAGAAGATAGGCGCGGAGTAGAAAGGCGCGGAGAAGAAGATAGGCGCGGAGAAGAAGATAAGCGCGGAGAAGAAGGTAGACGCGGAGAAGGTAGACGCGGAGAAGGTAGACGCGGAGAAGGTAGACGCGGAGAAGGTAGACGCGGAGAAGGTAGACGCGGAGACGACAAGCGTTTCGCCAAACCTAATTACTAGATTTTGTTCCTTTTTCGCAGTAATAAGGGTCTTGTCAACATAATAGAAAAAGATTGGATCTAAGTAACGATTTTTGCAATACTTTTCATATGTATATAAGTAAATTTATTTTTTTTTGTAATATTTATATAGACTTTTGAGTTATTTTGTAAGTTGTTTGTCTTTATTCAAAGGATAGTTTTTTTTTTTACTAAGTGTTAATACTATAAGTGTAAATAAAATCTAATTATCCGGTAAACCCATATGGATCATGAAATTATTTTTTTCATGGTTATGATAACATGATCATAAGTATACGGTAATTTGACAAATGATTGGCATACGTGCCGATCCGCTGCACGTGCTCATTTGTCAAATAACCGTTATTCACCAATTTTTGCCCAATTATGTATACTTAGATAGCCAATACTATAGAGTAATAAAATAATATTCAAATCTAGTTTGATGGCTCAATTACAAATTATTATACTTTATATGCAAATTTGTATATAAAATTTGGTCTGACGATCATTCATCACTCCGAAAATCAGCAAAATTCACTTTTTGCGAATAAATTTAAGGAGGTTGCTAAATATCGCAGGTTGCTGTATCGCAGGTTAATATGATTGGCCAATTAGATCACAGGATCTTGTGTAACAAAACGAACGAAAAATTAGGAAAAATTACAAAAAAAATCAAAAATTTTAAATAACTTGGAATTTCATTAAGTAAACTAGTCTTGGCTTCTAGTTAAAAGTTTTTAACCCTTAATTTTGCATATATATAATTACTGTTTTGAAAAAAAAAATTTTCAGAAAATAACGAGCCATCTATTAACATATCATGTGGACAATAATATTTCAATCCTGTCTAAACTACAACTGATTAACTAATTTCAAATAGACTAAAATATTCTCATTTTCGATAATTTAATCACCTTTAACAAGTTCTATATTTTCTTACGCTACTGAGTTTCGCTTAACAACATAAATTAATGTTAAACTTTAAAAATTTAGAGTTCAGAGTTCGCGATAGAGGTTCGTCTAAGGAGTGTTGATTATATGTACTATAAAATAAAAATATAGTACTACCTTTTCCTATATATCATGGCCTCATAAGCTTTATGATATTTTTTCAGAAAACCATTCTCCAGCTCAGAACTTGTAAATAGAAGTAGTGATACAAATCGAAAATCGAATTAATCGATTAGTTGTACTAATCGACTTGAATAGATTAGTTGACTAATCGATGATTGCGGTTTGTGAAATTTGCAGATCATAAAAAAAAGAAATCGATGAATTCTGATTTCTGATTTCTTTTCTTTCTGATGACGCAGCTATTATTTATATAAAGACTTACGTCTATATATATATATAACTTATACATTTTTGTTTAAAAAAACAACTTTTCTAATGATCAAAAATAAAATAAAAAAAAACTTTTCTAATGATCAAAAAATTATAGAAATACATGGGGAAAAAAGTGACTAAATTTTTTTTTAGAATTATTTAGAACTTAAAAGTCTTTATAAAAGAAATGTATTATATTAATAAAAAGTGTATATACGTAATTAATTTTTCAATATACCGATTTTTTAACGAGACTATACATAATTTGTACATGTCTTGAATTGGTAATTCGTGAATTCATTGAATTCGCACTCCAAACAAACAACAAGCAAAATAACGTAATCCTTGCAACACAAGCTAATAAATTTGACCTCACTATAATCCTATCGTAATTATCTTCAACACGTAGGGTTATTTGCAGATTTTTATGCGAATAAAATGATCGCATAAAAGATTATAATAAGTTATATATATATATACTTACCATTATAAAAAATACAATATATGGTTTATTTTTAAATTAAAAATAAAATATTAAAAAGGCTCTAAGCCAGCTCTATGGATAATCCTGAAGAAGAAATTCATATTGGTCTCCATTATCTCAATGGAAATGGAGTTAAAAAGATGAATATAAAGCATTCGTTCAATTTGTAAAAGCAGCTAATATGGGCCATGCTGGTGGAATACAAAATATTGGTCAGTGTTATTATTGTGGAATTGGAGTAGAGAGAAAGTTTATTGCGCGGCATACATTTATTATAAAAAATCTGCAGAAATTGGTGAATATTTAGCGTTGGAAATTGTTATAGAACAGGAACTGGAGTCGAAAAGGACGAGAGAAGTCATTCGAATATTTTAAAAAATCTGCAGATATGGGTTTTGATAATGGAACATATAATGTTGGATGTTGCTATAGCGAAGGAATCGGTGTCGAAAAGGATGAAAAGAAGGAGTTTGAATATTATAAAAAATCTATAGAGATGGGCTTTGTAGGAGGAATAAATAATGTTAGAGATTGCTACAGAAAAGGAATCGGTATCGAAAAGGACGAAAAGAAAGCATTCGAATATTATAAAAAATCTGCAAAGATGGGTGATGCTAATGGAACATTAAATGTTGGAAACTTCTATAGAGAAGGAATCAGAGTTGAAAAGGATGAAAAGAAGACATTTGAATATTATAAAAATTTCGTAGATATGGGAAATACCATTGGAATGTTTCAAGTTGGTTATTATTATCAAAATGGAATTGGAGTCGAAAAGGATGAAAAGAAGGCATTCGAATATTATAAAAAATCTGCAGAGATAGGTAATGCTAATGGAACATTTAATGTTGGAAACTGCTATAGAGAAAGAATCGGAGTTGAAAAGGACGAAAAAAAGGCATTTGAATATTATAAAAAATCCGCAGAAATAGGCAGTGCTAATGGAACATATCATGTTGGATATTCTATAAAGAAGGAATCGGGGTCGAAAAGGACGAAAAGAAGGCATTTTGAATATTATAAAAAATCAGGTAATATTAATGGAACATATTATGTGTATCCACCGATTTGATTTTTAGGGGTCTTTTTTCGATAAACCATTACACAAACTTCTGCTATTAAGTGACGTGAAGAATAACAAACGAAACCTTCAAATAAAATAGTTTTTTGGCCTCTATATGGGATAAATAAGCAATAAATATTCAAAGAACAGCTACGCCAAGCTGTAAAAGGAAGCACTATTACTAGTTGTTGAAGCGTTTTGGTATTTTCGGGTAGAAAAGGATCGGTTTGTCATTGAACGATCGGTTGTATAATGGGTAAGGGTAAATTCGAAAGAACTTTTCAGAAAAACTACCTTTTTAACTTACTTTCAGCTAATAATTAAACATGTAGATATTACAATATTCTATACACTTAATTATGGATTATAAGTAAGTTTAAAAGACCGTTGTTGTCAAAACTCACTTTGTAATAAATTTTAATAGCAAATAATTCTCGATCATGATTGGCTAATTTTGGGGTGAAACCAAATCGGTGGATATGGTTGGATATTGTTATAGAAAAGGAATCGGGGTCGAAAAGGACGAAAAGAAGGCATTTAAATATTATAAAAAATCCGCAAAGATGGGTGATCCTAATGGAACATTTAATGTTGGAGAATGTTATCTTGATGGAATTAAGGAGTTAAAAAGGATGATGAGAAGACATTTGAATATTATAAAAAATCAGCAGAAACGGGTAGTACAAATGGAATGTATAATGTTGGATGCTGCTATAGAGAAGGAATCAGTGTTGAAAAGGATGAAAAGAAAATATTTGAATATGGGTAGTGCTGATGTTCTATTTAGATGGAATTGGAGTCGAATAGAACGAAAAGAAGTCATTCGAATATTATAAACTATCTGCAGAGATGGGTGACGCTAATGGAGCGTGTAATGTTGGATAAAGCTATAGAAAAGGAATCGGAGTTAGAAAGGACGAAAAGAAGACAATCGAATATTATAAAAAATCTGCAGAGATGGGTAGTGTTGATAGAATATTTCATGTTGGAGATTGTTATAGAGAAGGAATCGGAGTCGAAAAGGACAAAAAGAAGGCATTCGAATATTATAAAAAATCTGCAGAGATGGGTGATACTGGTGGAACATGTAATTGCTATTGAGACGAGAATGGTGTAGAAAAGGATGAAAAGAAAGCATTTGAATATTAAAAAAAATCTGTAGAGATGGGAAATGCTTCTGGAATGTCACAAGTCAGTTATTATTGTTATCGAAATGGAATCGGAGTCGAAAAGGACGAAAAAAAAGCATTTGAATATTGTAAAAAATCCGCAGAGATGGGTAGTGCTGATGGAATATGTAATGTTGGATATTGCTATAGAGAAGGAACCAGAGTCGAAAAAGACGAAAAGAAGGCATTCGAATATTTTAAAAAATGCGCAGAAATGGGTGGTGCTAATGGAACATATAATGTTGGAGACTGCTATCTTCTAGGAATTGGAGTCGAAAAGGTCGAAAAAGTCGAGAAGAAGGCATTCGAATATTATAAAATATCAGCAGAGATGGATCTGGTAGAAGGGATATATGATATTGGAAATTGCTATAGAGGAGAAAAAAAAACGAAAAGAAAGCATTCGAATGTTATGAAAAATCTGCAAAGATGAATGATGCTGGTGGAACTTTTCACATTGGTTATTGTTATCAATATGGTATCGGGATCGAAAAGGACGAAGAGAAGGCCTTTATATATTATAAAAAATCTGCAAGGATGAATAATACTTATAGAATGTCACAAGTCGGTTATTGTTATCGAAATGGTATTGGAACGTTAAGAGACATGGAGAAAGCTAATTACTGGTTTCGAATAGAAAGGAGTAAATTTCACGAAATCCTGAAATCTTAATATAAAGATCTTGAAATTCATGATAATATTAGATGATAATAAATACCAATTAGCATGGATTCCTTACGAGTTTAAAAATATTAGCGCAATTGGAAAAGGTGGTTTTGCGACTATATATAAGGTGATATGGACAAAATATATTAAAAAAAGATTGACCGTTTTAGCCTTAACTCCACTGTTTTTACTGTCGCACTTAAGGAGTTTCATGAAAACGATTATTTAAACAAGGTATTTTATTTAATTTAGCATATTCTATGTTATTTATATCTATATTTTTCTTATTAAAATAATATTTTAACAGTTAAAAACGTATTGCGAATCGGAGTTAAAAAAATCCTTCATTTATTAAATGTTATGGTATATCAAAAAGGGAAAACGGAAACTACATTCTTGTGTTAAAATACGCAAAAATATTTT
Source organism: Gigaspora rosea (assembly GCA_003550325.1). Lineage (NCBI taxonomy): Eukaryota > Fungi > Glomeromycota > Glomeromycetes > Diversisporales > Gigasporaceae > Gigaspora > Gigaspora rosea. Next base: position 215,924 of record QKWP01000564.1, read on the forward strand.
TTTGCGTCAGAATCTACGATCAGTATCAAAAATAAAATGGAAAGATAAGTTAGGCTTGTTATTTAGCATAGCATCTGATATTAAGGCGATTCATTCTGAGGAATTTTTCATAGAGACTTGCACAGTGGTAACATATTACAAGATAATGAACATAAAGCGTATATCGCGGACATGGGTCTTTCGATTCAAGAATATGAAGACAGTACAGTTTATGGAATTTACCTTACATTGCACCAGAAATTTTAAAGGAAGAACAATTCTTTACAGCATCAGATATTTATAGCTTAGGAGTTATGATGCCAGAGATATCGACAGGACACAGTGCTTTTTTCAACTGAGTTTTATGAAAGCAATTTGTGAAGAAGGTTTGCGACCACATTTCTCTATTTGGACTCCCGATTGTTATATTGAATTAGCGAAAAATGCATGGATTCAGATCCACAAAAGAGACCTGTTGCTAATGATATTTGTAATAAACTCGGTGAATGGATCAAAGTATAAAAGACTATGGTGATTCAGAAATCAAAAAACAGTTTTTGTGTGGTGATGATGTTTTTTATTAAACTTGATGACTGTTTCAAAAATTTGAAAAATTTTGATGATTTGGATGAAATTATGAGCCAATTTTTTGATGATGATGCTATAAATAAATATAGATTTGATGAAGACTTGGATGAAATCAAAGAACAGTTTTGGATTCAGTCAAGTCAGTAAAGAAACAAGTTACCGTATTTTCGCGAAATAACGCGCAGGGGTAAAATTACGAATTATGGCCTAAATTAAGTTTAATTCGTGCCATTATTCGAAATAACGCCCATGCACGAAAATATGGTATGATCACAATATAAAAGCAAATATCACCAAAAAAATACGAATTCATTATTAATTCCAACGCCACCATAATTTTATATTATTTGACCAAGATCAACCAGTGATTATTTTATATTTGGATATTTTTATATTTATTAGTATATAATTTTCTATATTGGAATATTTATTATATTTATTAATATATAATTTCTATCTCAACAAAAAAGGCTTTGCGAATATTTGTATGTAATGAATATTTATAAATAAAATAATCTTGGGATGTAAGCAAAAGTTCTCATTAATATTAATATGAACGTTAACAACTAAATATGTTATAGATCATACGTAGCATTTAGCTACAGTATCTGTTGCATAAACCGGAAAACTCCAAAAAAAAAATTCTTTTTATATTGATAATGAAAGGATACTTTATTATTTTTCGCCCATATGACAAAATATTGATACCGATACCATACATATCCTTAATAATCATACCGCAACCGTTCCACATATTTCAATATCCGAATTAGTCAAAATTAAAATTATTTCGAGTTAATAGAAAGCATATATTATTATCATTGTGTGAAAGTAATGTGATACTTAACGTTAAATTTTATTCAGACTATTGTAATTTTTAAGGAACTAATTTTCAAAAACTTATATAAACCCTGGTTTACCTTAGTTATTCTTATGCACCATATTAAAATTTGCATGTATTAATTTTTGAACTCTATAAAATTGTTTAATCTTGCAATCCAATATCCTTATTAAATTCCAAATTTTAATTCTTAAATAATCAATATTCAACCCAATAATTCGAATATCTATATTATATATTGGACTAATATGGGGTGTCCCCAATTAAAACAGCCCATATTTACATATATTTTATTTTGAGATAATTGAGTTTAATTGATTTTCGGACTGATCCGGGATTAATCAAATTTCACGATGTTGATTGGTTAAAGATGGCAGGTGACTATCGGATAATCTCGTGACGTTTGGCTCTACGCTTTACATTATCTTGATTTTTTTTATTATGCCAATCGACTTTCATTTATAATTAAAAAAAGTCAATCATGTCAAAATTTATATGAATCTAACGAAAACTCATCTTTCAAAAAAATGTAAATATGGGCTGTTTTAATTGGGGACACCCCATATTAATATTTTTATTGTTATATTCTTTATCACTAGTAATTATAATACTTATTACAGTATATTCCAACATATTATTTATCAAAATATTACTGGTACCGGTATATAAAATATCATATTATTTATTATTTAAACGTAAATGAATATTTATAATAAAAAATTTATAAATTAAATACTGTTTATTTGTTAGTTATTACAACTGTTAATTCCAAGTGTAAATGAAAAAGTGCAATTATCTTTTGTACTCAAAAAACTGATCTTTAAATCTGCAGAGATGGAATGATGGTGGGTAATTATTGTGGCAGATTAAAATGAAATCAGATTAAAATGAAATTGAGAACCTCTCTTGCTCACCATTAAAGCTTATAAAACCCACATATACTTGTTTATTAATAACCCTAACCCTAAATCCTAACCCTAATGCTAAAAAACCCCAAAAAATGTCCTCTAAAAAATTTTAAAAATTTGCTTAAAAAATAGAAAAATTTCATTTTAATCTGTCACAATTATTGCCCTTATTCATGAATAACTAAAGCTCTTAAATTGTAAAAAAATATATTTTTGCAAATAATTAGCTTTCTTTCTTTTAATTCCTAACAATTTATTCATCATTTCTAAGTCTGTTTTCATTGTTTAAAGATTTGTTAGGTGTGGTTTTTGTTCGCAAAAGAAATATTTGAATTACTGTTGTATAGAGATATTTAAGTATTCGAAATGAATTATTTTTATGCAATGAGTTGGATCTAGAACTTCATTTGATATTTAATAACACATACAACCTGCCTATGGTGAAAATGTTATTATTAAAAGAGAATGTAGACCCAAATTTAAATATTTTCAATTTTGTAGTTAAACTTGTATTCACAAACATAATAAATATAGTATCAAAAGTTGATTTTCTAGCAAATTAAATCTTAACTTATTGTTAGACTTAAAAATTAATTCACGTATTATACGAAATATAACTTTGAAGTTAAATTGTTGATTGTATCATGAACTTTTTAAGAGAAAAAAAAACTTCATATAAAGAAGCTTACAAACTAAAAGATAAATGTGATTTTACTAATAAACCAGTAAACTATTAGTTTAAATAAATCGATCTTAGAATTTAAAGATTAAAAATCTTTCTATCCGAGGCTATACAATAGGAATTAATAGATTAATATTCGCTTTAGCTAAATAATATATTGCATTTTTTTTTAACTTTATCCAAGACCTTATGCACATGTATGCTCAGATTTGTGCAATACTACATGGCAATATTTATTTTTAATTAACTTGGTTATATACTGATCAAATGGGTCGGTCTTCGATCAGGTTGTTCAGTTCAACTCGTTCGATCAGGCACTAAATGGATGGTAGCTTATTTTTGGGAGTAGCTTATTTTGAAAACATATAATATATGGAGTGCTCCGTATTAAAAGGGCCCATTTTTACAATTTTTTGAAAAATGAGTTTTTATTAAATTCATATAAATTTTGACATGATTGATATTTTTCAATTATTAATAATGAAAGTCGATTTGCATAATAAAAAATCAAGATGATGTGAAAAGAAAATTACGTGAAGCTGCATAGAGCCAACACATCACAAGATTATCCGATATCACCTGCCGTCTTTAACCAATTAATCCCGGATCAGTCCGAAAATCAAAACAAATGGTTAAGCTCAATTATCTCAAAATGAGATAAATGTAAAAATGGGCCCTTTTAATACGGAGCACTCCATATAATCTATTAAAATTAGGGAAGTGTTATTTATTATCTGATTTTTTTTTAGCAGAGAAAGGTGCCAAAATATCATATTAATAGATCATATGTATATATGTGTATATATTCGCAAATTTTACTATTTAAAAAAATCAGCTTATAAATGATATTTCTTTTATGGGATCTTTGCTCTAAAAATAGGGGTTCAACCAAAAATGAGATTTTGTTAAATTTATCTATAATATATAAGTTATTTTATGAAAATTTTATAACATGTTATTATAAAATTGTATTATAGAAGTCTGGCTCTTTAGACTAATTTTGGAAAAATCTTCTGAAGATCTAAATATAGAATATAATATTTTAAAGGTAGAGGATATATAGGTGATATAATTTTTGTGGTATATTGAAATTAGAAATATAGTACTAATAAAAACTTTTTATAATATTTGGCTATAAAAAATTATCAATTGTTCTTTTTTATAACCTAGCTGGGTCAAAATTTGAAAACTTTGAAACCCATTTTTTTTATATGTTTTAATAACCAGATGATATTTTAAACAAGTTTTTATTAAATTTAGCAAGTTGTAATATTGCAAGTTAATATTTAAAAAAATTAAGATTATTATTAGTTAAGGTAGGGTTCGAACTAGTACCAAGATTATGTTTAAAGGGCTTATATATATGCAATATTAAGTGCTAAAAACTTTTAATTAGAAGCCCAAGACTAGTTTATATAATGAAATTTCAAAATATAGTATTTTTAAAATTTTTGATTTTTTTAATTTTTTTTAATTTTTTATTCATTTTTGTTATATAAACTCATATAATCTAACTGGTTAATTATATTAATCTGTAATATAGTAACCTGCAATATTTAACAATATTCTTAAAAATATTATATAAATTTTATAAAACTTTATAAATTTAAAAAAAAGCTAGCCAACTAGATCAATTTAAAAGATTCATGTTATAAAAATCAAGAATTAAATTTGTATAGCCTTATTTAATTTTTATTATTTGTAGATTAAAAAAATGGGTTTCCAATAATATTAAATTTTATTAATAAATATTCAAAAAAAATACTTGTTATCAGAAAAAATTTTTTAATGCAGCACTATGTATAGTAGATTTACAAAAAAATTAAATAATCAATTAAATAAAAATCTGTACAAAACTTCATACTCAGCAGCTATAGTTACAAAAATTAAATACAATTTTGTGCAAAACTTCAAAGGGTTTTTCTAAATATCTCTGGCCAAAGATATATAACTTATATATCTCTGGCCTATTGACCAATCAAAATAAGCGAAGGTCATGTGACCTACTTTTCCGACCCATCAGGTGATCGGAAGAGACTGTGTAACCCGACATCTGACCACACTTTACTAACTTGGTTGTACATTAATTATCGAACCGATTAAAAAACTTTAAAATTAAAAAATTACTAATACACAAACTAAGCGATTTTATATATTTATTTCTTATATTTATAAATATTTTCATATTTATTTATGATAACTTACAACAAAATAAATCCACACTTACATAATCACATGCTACTATTGTACTATCTAACATACCACTAAACCCGGATAATTACTATCTCTACACTACCTTCGCGCTACTGCCTAACCCTAACTCTAACCCTAACTCTAACCCTAGGCCCATCCTATCTTCTACTAACCCTAACCCTAAACACGATATAAATGACCTTTGGCGAAATACGGCATGATACGGCACACGGCATGCGTCACAAATATGGCGATACAGTGATATGGCGATACAAACAACACTAGCAAAATACAGCATAATGCGACATTGGTACAACATGGCACTACCGAAATCAACTCGTCACGATATCAGTAGCAACGAAGTGGAAAGTTCCTAAACAAGTCAAAGAAGAGAAGAAGAATATAAGACCACCCTCCACAAAAATATCGACGAAAAGAGGCATCAACAAACAACATTAGCGGCGAAAGGAGGCACTGACAACGACGACACCAATGACGAACGGTAATGATTTTATTCTGGCAAACCTAAAAAAACAGCCTAAACAGGTTAAAGAAAATAAGAAAAAAAAAAATGAACCTTTACCGGATCCACTACACTGACCGATTCCATGTTTCTAAACAAGCCAAAGAAGAGAAGAAGAATATAAGACCACCCTCCACAAAATATCGACGAAAAGAGACACCAACAAACAACATTAGTGGCAAAAGGAGGCACCAACAACAACGACACCAACGACGAATGGCGATAATTTTATTCTGGCAAACCTAAAAAAAGAACCTAAACAGGTTAAAGAAAATAAGAAAAAAAAAAGAAAAAAAGAAAAAAAGACGAACCTTTACCGGAGCCACTACACTGACCGATTCCACATTCCTAAGCAAGCCAAAGAAGAGAAGAAGAATATAAGACCACCCTCCACAAAAACATTGACGAAATGAAAGACAACCCGCAAGATTGTCAAAGAAATATGAAAGACCACCCATGAGACCACCTACACAATCACCTGTAAGACGCTGAACCCAGAGAAAACCTAACAAGACACCAAAAACGACACCAACTGAAACGACAGTGACGGCACAATGAAAGATAACAATAAGCTAAATAAATGGATAAAAAAAATAAAAAAATTAGTTAGCAAGAAGGGAAAGCGAAGAAAGCGAAGGTAAGTAAAAAAAAAAACAAATAACAAAAAAAAAACAGATCAAAAGATGATCTATACTTATCTATCCGGATCTGGCGATGTGCGTCCGATTTTGCATCGGCAATCGGATCAAACACATGAACTTGAATCATGTGATTTCACGTTCTTTGATTGGCCAAAAAGGCCAGAGACATATAAGCTATATATCTCTGGCCAGAGATATTTAGAAAAATCCAACTTCAAATTATAAAAATTTTGCAGTTTTTTGCAAAAATCTCAAAAACTGCATTTTTGCAAATCTATACAGAACTGCACTAAAAAAATTTCTTGATAATATATATTATAAAATTCTTTAAAGTCAATTCAAATTTTTTGAAAAAATAATTTTTAAATTATTATTTTTGGGGTTAGAAACTTTATTCAAGTTTTTGAATCTTGGATGCCTCTAAGAGCTTCTAATATTTGTTATATAGACAAAAGAAATAGTTAGTTTTGATTGGTTTTATATTATATGATTTTATATAATTTTTGTAAACAATTAATAATACCTAATAGGGTTCCTCAAATTCAAATCAAATCAAATATTGGATCAATTTGAATTTGATCAAATCAAATTAACTCTGATTTGAATTTGATTTGATTCAAATATTTGAATTTAAATTTGATTTGAATTTGAACTTTTAATAGTAATTTTCAAATCAAATAAAATATTTGTCAAATCAAATCAAATTTGGCCATATTTGAATTTGATCAAATCAAATATAGTCAAATTTGAATTTGAATTTGATCAAATATTTGATTCAAATATTTGAAGATTAAATCAAATTGTGGAACCCTAATACCTAATTTTCAAATATATATTTTTTAGTAAATGTTTAACTAATATTAATAAATTTATTACTATTAGAATTAGAAATATTAATTTATAATCTTATTATAAATTAAATTATATTCTTAAAAGAGAATTAGGCGATACAAATAAAATTTAATGGTTTTCATATCCGGCCGGGTCAGAAAATTTCAAAATCCAAAATTTTTTTTATGCCGCAGTAAGTAGATAACCAATCAAATAGTGCCATTTTTAACGAGGGTGAGTGTATGCATTCGATTTAACTCTAATAGTTTATTTCCGATTTACTCGAATAAAGGTCTCTTCGGCATTATACTAGCTTACTTCCTTTATGTTTCTTAAGTAAAATCGAAGGGAACTTCTCTATATGTATCTTTTATTGAAGTCAAATTCATTCGTTCATTTACATTTGAATTTAATATATGACATATTAACGTGTTGCTTGGCGCGTGTTAACGTGTTGTTTAACATGTTACGTGCTATTCAACGATGGTACATGTACTATTAAGCCTAACACGTTGACGTGCTATCTAGGACTTTCATAGTCTTTATCTCTTAACACGTAGTTGTGCTAACACATAAATGTGTTATTTTTGAGATCAAAATTTTAGGATAGAATTTAGTGTAGGTAACTCTGTAGCAAATTACTGTAAGTTTTTTATTATTTTTTTTTTTGCGGTAGATGTATTATCGTAAATTAAAAATTTTTCTCATGTTTGCTAAAAAATTTTTTACTCAAGCTTATTCATCAAAAATAACAAAGTTCGGGCATTCTTAGACGAATTTTAAACCCCTTTATTTAAAGATTCTTTATTATTTTTTTAATTTTTTAATTTCATCACATCACCAGCAATAACTTTATTAACTTCATTTTAACCCAAAAAAAATCACTCTTTGCAACATTTTTGTAGTTCCTATTCACTATACAGTCAAGCGTACCACCTCGGAATCTTAGTAAAAAAAAATGTACTCTTAAAATGGGCGTGCATTTATAAAGAATTATAAGGATGCCATCTTGACATGTCTATGTATTATATAAAATTTTATATAAAATAAAATTCTAATGAAAAAAACAGCATACGTAAAATCTTTTTTTTAAAAAAACAAATCAAAAGTCATTAGAAAAATCAGAAAGTTCAATTCGCTTTCTGGCTGAAGTCATTTCAGATAGTTTTTAGTGATTACACGCGTATTGATGAACTTATTTCATCTTTGAACATATTCTCATAGTACGAACCTTCAGTATTGAGTTGGATTCATTTAGTTCTAATAAACGCTTCATTTTTTTTTCTCAAAAATTTCACAGAGATGGGCGTTTCTCTAAATTTTTATCCCAACATTTTCTCATAAGGTTTACATAACATTGTGGTGCTTTTTATTAACAGCAGGTCTTAAATCACGATAACAATCAAAAAACAAAGTTGTGACATGAGAGTTTTGATTATACGATACCACATAATGAACTAAATGAATAACTCAAAACTTCTGGTGAACTCTGATTTTAATGAAATTATTGAAAGTCCTAAATCAACAATGTATGCATTTTTTAAGCCATTTAACAATATATTTCCACTACGTAAATCCCGATGAATACGTAAGATCATGAGAATTAATTACCTGAAGATCTAATGCAATACATTGCAGTAGACTTAATTTATCTTTCCAATCCATTTTCGAAATAGTATGTAAATTTTGGTGCAAACTACCATATTGTGCACAAGAATTAGATATACCGAAATATTTTAAAAATATTGGATTGTTAAGTCTGATATAACAATAGGCTTTTAACTATTCATTAAAAGAAATACATATTAAAGGTACTAAAATCGTGATATATAAAAATATTTAATGAAGATTACCTCTTTTATACATTCTCCGTGATAATTAATTGATTCATGAAGTAATTTAAGTGCAACAGTTCGGTTTAAAGTTTACTTTATTCAAGCCACTCTGCTGCGTATACAGTTGCAAATCTGCCTTTACCTATCTCTTCAATAATTTTAAAATCATAAGGAATTTACGATAACTGATATTTATCGTACAAGTCTTATGTGCTTTTTTGAAAGTTTATTTGCATAGTATATATGAAAATATATACCCGTGAAAATGAACTATTTCATAAAAAAGCATAACTGAATTTAACTTTACTTTCGTTAACTGATGACTGATGTTTTAGTCAGATGGTTTAAATTCTCATACGTAGTGGTATTCTTAGGTAGTGCTTGAATAAACTTGATTTTCGAGTTTTTGATTCCGTCAACGAAGTGACGGAGCGTTCATTATTGCGAGATCAGATGACTTTATTGCAGATCCACGTGTAATTTGTTTGTTTTCTATTTTGGGTTAGTCAGTTGTTTTTTGCTGGTTAGATAGTGGTTAGGTGCAGGTTTTTGGGCGTTAATATTATGACTGCATATGATGATTATCAGGCTTAGTAGTATGAAGGAAGTTTTTGGCATGTGAATATTTGGGGGTGAATAGGAAGACGTTATAAGGGACAACTGCCCAATAGGAAGAAGGGTTATTTTTCGTTTCGCTATCGCTCGCCTTGAAGAGGCTGGCTTTATCGTTCCACCCGTGCCCCCCCTCAGTAGTGGAAATAAGGCTCCACGGCTGAGTAGCAGTGCAAGCACCTTCGATAGTGGGTATTAAGGCTCCGCGGCTGAATAACAGTGCAAGGACCTTCGATAGTCAGTGTTCAGGCTCTGTGGCTGCATAGACAGTGCAATGACCTTAGGAATTTTTGCAATATACCCGTAGAAGTTCACTTCTTTCAATGGCTCGATCCTCACTTTTAGCTATATCGACGCCCGATTATGCCATTGTGGTCTGTTTTCCTTTGGTTTAAATAGTGGTTGGTTCGGTGACATCGAGGTTATTGTTCAGTTTGTTAGACATGAATGTAGGATGTTATAATCACGAGTGTGAGGGTTGCCTTGGATTGTGGGCTTTAGTAGTGTATTTACGGATGTAAATGTACCTTAAGGGTTAAAGCCTGCTAACGATAGTGAGCCTATTCCCATATGTTTTTTCATCGTATAACAATAAAGTCTTCTGATCGAGCAATAATAATTCGATTGTCCGAAATCAAAAACTTAAAAATCAAGTTTTACTCGATTTTGCCGAGCACTAGACTAATTTGGCTATTACTTATAAAAATTTTTACATATATAAAACAAACCTCCGGGCGGCCGGGTCTAAAAATTTTTCAAATGTTATGTAAACCAGTAAATTTTATTTGTATCGCCTTATTAGTATTTTCAAAAATTTTAATTTTTTTAAGTAAAATCTTGCATATATTTATTGGGTAATTTATATAAAAGTTATATAGCAATCTATATAAGCAACTTAAATTATGTATATAAAAACTAGATATTGGAACCAGTTTGAAATATTCAAGTTTATTATATCAAAATTTGAGTTTATCATATTAAAATTCAAGTTTATTACATCAATTATTAATAATTGAAGTAATAAACTCAAATTTTAGCATAATAAACTTGAATTTTAATTTGATAAACTCAAATTTTTAAAACTGGTTCCAAACTCTAATGAAAACAAATGCATATAAATTACATGCAAGAAAAGAAGCTTGAACTAATTTATTTGCAACCTAAACTACTAAAATGGTCAAAACTCATCTAGATTTGAATAGTTAAAATATAGTTTGTTAAAATACTATATTTGATTCATATTGTAGACCAAATACTAATTTTATGAAGGGCATAGCCAACTAATAGACAAGTATTAGAATCAGAATATAGTTGATTAGAAAAAATACAAAGGCAGCCAAATGTGTGTATTTTGTACTAATCAAAATTTTTTAATATTTATTATATTAATGAATAGGATTTACCTGTACTAGATCTAGTACATTGTACTAGATTTAGTACATGATTAAACTTGATTATCTGTTAATTTTTAAAATTAACTACTTAATTAAATATTTTTCAATAATATTTTAATTTATGGGCTACTTGTTTTAAAAAACTCATAGCTTTATATAACTTTTTATTTTTTTTTAAATTCGTATTTGCTAGTTTAACCTAGTTTTTAGCACATTTACTAGTAATTTTACAAATATTTTGATTATAAAAATTTTTTTTACTAAATAAATTTATTTAAACTATTGATAAAATTATGAATACAGTATAAGTTTGTTAGTTTTAATTATAAAAATTTTTTTAAGATTAGATTAATATATAAGAAATAATCTAAAGTTGAAATTTTTGCTAGCAAATACTATATCACTAATATATCCAATTTATATATAAAATTAGATGTAATTTTTTTAAAATTTAAAGTAATATAATTTGAGATATACTAATTTGGTATTAAAAAAATTTTTGTAATTGAAATTAGATAATAAATATTTATAATTTTAATTAAGAATTTAGAAAATTTAATCAGCAAAAAATTTTTTTAAACTCTAGTTAAACTCATATGGCTTACTATGTTAAGTAATAATTTGTAAAAATTTTTAATAAAAGCTTATAATATAAGTAATAATTATACAATTTTTTATTTATTAAAACTTTTAATTTGCCTAATTGACTTTACAAATGTACAAAATCTAGTACATTTGAAATTACAAAAAATAACAAAATATAAAAAAATTTTTTTATAAAAATTTTATTATTAATTTAAAAAAATTCTGCTAAACAATTTTTGAATACTTATTAGATTTTTGTATATAAAAAAATTAAACTACTAATTTTTTAAATTTTTAATGCACTTTTTAAAATGTACTAAATCTAGTACAAAAGGGTAAATCCAATCCATTAAGTTATAGTAAATATAAATAATTTTTATAATATTTACAATTTTGTTTATATTTTAAATACTTTTTATAAAAATAATTATTTATTATTATTTAGTAACTTAAGGGTAGAGGATACATAGATCACTTATCATATGATTTTGGTAGTACAAATAATTTTATATAGAAATTAGAAATATGATACTAATAAAACTTTTATAATAACATTTAATTTTTGTTAATATTTTTGTAATTTGTAGTTTAAAACATGCTCTATTTAATGATATAAATTTTAATAATAAAATATTTTTAAAAAAACATACTTGTATATATGGTAAAGTTTTCTGTAGTCAATCCAAATTCTCTGTAGTTATACAAAATAGTTAATTTTGATTGGTTACATCATATAATCATCATATGATTTTTTTGTAAACAAATATTGATACCCAATCTTCAAGTACATGTTTCTTAGTAAATATTTAACCAATATTACTGTTTTTACCACTATTAGAATCAGAAAAGTCTATTCTACAACCTTTATTATGAATTTAAAATTATTTGCTTAATAAAAATTTTCTTAATTTTATAAAGAAAAAAATTGTACTACCAAAATCATATAATAAATGATCTATGTATCCTCTACCCTTAAAATTCTAATTTAAATAAAAATAAAAGTTCTATTTAAAATATAGATAATTTCTATTTAAACAAAGTATATAGAGTAATACTGTATAGCTGCAAAATAATACTCATGGGTGTTTTTTCAAAAATCAAAATCCCTAAAATAGTATATATAATCTCAAATTAGTGCTTATAGGCATTCTGAATTAATATACATCTCAATATGCTCTATATAAAAAGTAAAAAACCAAAATGTACTCTGAAATTAATTTCAGTACTAATTATGCTACTTTCAAGTCTAATAAAAATTGGTCTACACATTGAAGCAAGTAGGTTTACTTAGTGTCTACCTAGTTCTGGCACATTTTTTAATCTTAAAGTATTATAATTAAAGGGGTACAATTCAAAAAGTTAACCCATATTTCAAAATAATACACATGAGCATGCTCGAAATAATGCACAGGCCAATTAATTAACATGCAAATGAGTATTATTCTGTGGCTATACAGTATAAAACCACCAAAATTTCAATTATAAACCTATCTTTTAGCTTTTAACAAAAAAAATTCCTTACAAAATTTTGGTATAAACTATACCTCACAAGCAAGAGTTTAATTTTTTATTTGTAAAAATTGTTTTTATTGGCATTTTGCATAAATTTGCAAATTACTAAATTGATAAAATTAATACCCATGTCCAGTGTATAATTAGTAATGTTCTAAATATATTTAATTTAATAAAATTTTAAATAAATTTTAAAATTATTTTATTGTAATAAATTAATTGTAAATAAAATACTTTGTATATAATGGCAAATACTATCTATATTGTTGCAAATATCAGGGCAGGGAGTTATTTAGAAAATTGAACCCTGAAATTATATATATGGTTTCAAAATCATGCCATTATGCATCCCTAAATAACGCACATTCTATAATTATATATATATGGGTGTCTAAACTATGGATGATTTATGCAGACAACATGGCAAACTATTTTTAATATATTTGTCATAGTGCTTCAAATGCCATATTTCATCTTGTGTACTTCCAAAATTATTTTTGCTAGCAAAAATTATTTTTATCTGATGAAATTATATTTGCCTGATGAAATTCTGAAATTATTTTTGTCTGTTGAAATTATTTCATCTGTAAAGTTGTTATTGACAGTTATATTATTATGTATAAGTTTATACTGTATACTGTTGAACCTCTCAAAGCTTATCCTGTCAGAACCAATAACCTGTCAAATCTGATAAAAATTAATCCACCAAGTCTGTTTCTGCTATATACTGTTGAACCTCTCAAAACCAATATACATGGTGATCATGTTTTTGCACTGGTATTGAAAGGTTATCAAATATGGAAGCATTATAACAGTTAGAATTATATAGTAGAAACGGACTTGGCGGATTAATTTTTTATCAGATTTAACAGTTTTGAAAGGTTCAACAGTAATTCTGTAATAATGTTTTCAAATATTATAATCCCTCAATACCGATACAAAATATGACCACAATGCATATAGGTTTTGAGAGGTTCAACGTTAATAGATTTTAATCTACTAAAATGTAAAGGTTGCTGTAAAAAACCTCGTTAATATTTATTTAATATAAAAATTTGGTTAAATATTATATTTAATTTTCGTCATTCGATATTATTTTGGAATTTAGACATCCTAAAATATATTCGGCACGCTAAAATATTTTTGCGGCCTAAATTATTTTCGACATCCTAAATTATTTACGATTTAGACTGTCTAAAATAATTTACCATTTAAATTTACGCCAAAGACAAAATAATTTAGACACCCATGTATACCTATAATAAGATTTAAAAGTGCGGTTTACTTATACCAAACCTACTTCTGAAGCACGTTTTTTTTACTTAAATATTTATATTTGTTTCAAAATAATGTCTCGACACGTACTATAAATAACAGCCTATACCTAATATAATGCGCCAGAGTGCGTTTATTTCGAGAAAAACTTGGTTTGCTATTTAGGTTGACCAATTGGCGCAAATTTTATAAAATATTCGTCCATTCTTGGTTGGAGTAATGTTGGAGTGACTGTGTCGCACAGCTAATTAATTATAACATTATTATATAGTGTTGTGGTATCGCATTATTATGTATTAAGGTATTATAGTATTATCTGTTATGATATTGTGGCATTACGGGATTACGGCATTATAGCATTTTATGGCAATTAAACACTATGGTAGAATTAATTCTACCAGAGGAAAAGTTGTCGTAATGCCATAATTCTACCATCAACTGTAGTTTAAAGTACTTTTTAAAAATGTGACGTTTCCACTAACAAAACACGAATTTTTTTTTTGTTATTCACTTCATACTATATTTTTGCGAAATAACACGCAGGATGAAATTACAAATTTCGGTCTAAATTAAGTTTAACTCAGGCGAACCTCAAATAATGGCCATGGGCGTTATTTCGCAAAAATACGGTATGAACGTTAAGATTTACAATATAATCTCAAAATAGTCTCAAATCTGATATACTTCGTTTAGAAGGCAAAATTGCTAATATTTATTACTACTACTAGCTATAGTAGCTATATATAAGTATTGATACGGCTAAGTAAATGAAATGCTCAAGTCGTTTACAGTAAGTTCTTTGAATCATTTAATCAAAACTTCTTAATACGTTTATGTTAACAATATCAGATATATATTAATTTTAAAGTTATGTAGAGTTACTTTTTAGACGGATATCTATAAACTTGGTTAGGTATAGATATTGCTCGTTTCTTAAAATAGACTCAAGATACTAATGCATCGCTTGTATAAGGCAGTAATGGTCAAAAAATGTTGTTATTTCAAATTTGTGATTAATAAAAAGTAAAGTTTCGTTATAATATAGTAAACATATTTATTCTTTCGCGTATTAAATCGTTTGATTGGTTGATTATCGCGTTTTGATCTAGATTAACCCCAAAATAAGGCCACACAAAGTTAAGTTTTCGTTTTGCATAATATTGAATCAGAAATTTGGAAATTTTTTTTTATCGGACTTATCGGGTAATTCCGGAATATTAAGATCACCATCGGGAGATACCCGCAATTGGATCTTAAAAAAAAAATGTCTTAACAAGTACTCCGGCTTCTACTACAACTAATGAGGAAAAACCTGCCCTCACATTAGGCTACGCAAAGTTAATTTTTTTTCGGGTTGAAACTTTTTTTTGAAATCCCAATTTGCCAATGATTCTATTTTTGCTACATGGTCTTAGATATGAGCAAGAGTCTACTAATTTACAGTAGATTAAAAAATCTGACACCGAAACGCCAGGTAATGCAAAACAAAGATCAACTCTGTGTGGCCTTAGTTCAGAATTACGATACTAAGAATTTATCAAGTTTTGGCATGAGTAAAACTTCACGACATTCATTTTAAAATAAGAATTCATAAGTTGCTCCTTCCTTAATAAGACCAAGCAAGATTTCAAAGATTATGGCCTAAATTGTGAGCCTGCTACGATTTTCGAAAACTACGCCTAAGAGATCAAAGAGAAAGTAATATTCCTTACAATTGGGAAGTCTCAAATATACAAGAATTGTTGTCTAATTGGGAACGCAAAAATCGTCTTATTTTATCGGGTCGCTGATCTGGAAATTCTTATCACTAATCTCTTTTGTCTATCAGAAACAATATCTCAAGCTGTGAGCAAAAAATACACAATGAAATTGCCTCGTTTAAGATCTAAAATGCCTTTTTTAAGGCGCAGGTCAACAAATCTAACCACAGTATGTATCCCGTATAAAACGATGAAACTTTTGGTGAATTTTTTTAATAACCATTATGTTGTAGAGTTTATCATCATCATTAAGTCCAAGATGGTCAATTGGATTCAAGTGGTCGCAAAAGTAGATAAAGCAACTTTTAATAATTTTAAAAAAAGGAATTAAGAGACTAACAATTGTCATCATTGTTAGATGATAATCATGCAAAACTTGAATCTTCATATGAAAATAATGGCAAGAATGGTGAAAAATTTATTCCAAAGGATGATCAAGCATTTTGCGATATGCTTCGGATATTCATTTCGAAAAATCCATTCAATTTATACATAACCGTATCATCTCCTTCGAGACCTTTTTCAGATTGGACTCTTTCCGAGATAGATGGTAAATGACCTGAAATGACCTCGTGACTCAAGTGAATAATAACCAATGACTGGTCATTTAAAAGAGAGAAATGACCTATTGGGTCATTTGAAAAATATAATAAATGCGATAATACCATGTACATACGCAATTAAAATCTTGTAAAACATCCAATGCAATAGAGATGTTGATCGGTGAAGGTTTTCTTGATCGATCATATGATCGATTATCTATAAAATGTTCGAATGTTTGATTGATCAAATTATGATCGATTAAAATTAGTAATCGATCCAAATCCATCAATCATTTGATCAATTTTATGATCGATTATATGATCGATCATTTAGTTACTTCGCATTGCTTAATTTTTTTTTTATAGAGGTTCTAATATAACACTATGTTGAAGAATTAAGTCTTAATCATGTTTTATAGCCACATGGTAATTTAAATTAGAAAAGTGTTAGGTACGTTGTAAGTGGGAAAATATGTACCCTACGTCTAATATAACTACTGTACGCGATTAATACTAACTAAAACTAACTCTACCACTCTATCTAAACCCTAATAATGGTAAGGATTCGATTGAGGCATGGATCGACTTGGTCCAAATATCTAGGATCGAATAGAGCTCTAAATGAGGTCACTAGGCTCAAGGGTGAGTATAGGCTTTATCACCGGGTTGTGGTATTCTTTGGTTTACTATTTGAATAATACTAATCCACATATTTTATATCTCTTGGTTCTAATAATTGGGCTCGAACGTTAATTTTTTTAACAATGGTTACGTGATGTCATGAGGATCGATGATGCAAAATCACAGTTGTTTGATAAATGAGGTAATCAGTATTTTAATCAATTATTTGTTTTTTCTTATATTAATTACCAATTCGATTTTACTATTTAACGTATCAATGATCTTGGGACAAGCAATTTATGAGAAGCGAATTTTTAGGTTATGGATAACTGTCTGGAGCTTAACACTTCTACTCTTATTTCGAAGGTTGAGCCCCNATCTTGGGACAAGCAATTTATGAGAAGCGAATTTTTAGGTTATGGATAACTGTCTGGAGCTTAACACTTCTACTCTTATTTCGAAGGTTGAGCCCCATAACTTGTATAGTGTAAGAAGTTAAGAATTCAATTTATCTATGATACATGAACTAAACTCGAAAAAATTTCTTGAATTATCGATCTAAATAGTATAAGATCTAGAATTCTCAACCTCTTTAATACGCGAAGAATATATCCATAACAGCAACTATTCTACATATACTAAATAAGCTGCTACTGTGAAGTCAGATTTAGCTTATCTTCAACGACCTCTATTCTATTTTAGGTTTTAGGATTTTCTATTTTTAAATCGGCTATATCAAAGTGTTTTAAAATTTAATGATCGATCAGATTTTTTTAGATCGATTATCATTTTCGCATATTATTTAATACATATAATCGATAATGTTCGATATGTTCGATCCCTTATCGAACGATCGTACACAAAAAAAAATTTTTATGATCGGTCACGATCAAACAAACCAAATGATCGATCACGGAATGATCGATCATCATCTCTACTGCAGAGATGGATGACGCTGAAGGAATGAATAAAGTTGGATATTATTATGAAAATGGAATCGTTGCCAAAAAAGATAAAAACAAAGCATTCGAATACTATTATAAAGCCGCAGAGATGGGCAATGCTGAAGGAATGAGTAAAGTTGGATATTGTTATGAAAATGGAATCGGCATCGAAAATGATAAAACAAGGCATTCGAATACTATTATAATGCCGCAAAGATGGATGACGCTGAAGGAATGAATAAAGTTGGAATTTGTTATGAAAATGGAATCGGGGTTAAAAAAGATAAAAACAAGGCATTCGAATACTATTATAAAGCTGCAGAGATGGGTGATGTTAAAGGAATGAATAAAGTTGGATATTGTTACGAAAATGGAATCGGTGTCAAAAAAAATGATGAAATGTCATTCGGATACTATAATGAAGCCGCAGAGATGGGTGACGCTGAAGGAATGAGTAAAGTTGGATTTTGTTATGAAAATGGAATCGGGGTTGAAAAAGATAAAAACAAGGCATTCGAATACTATTATAAAGCTGCAGAGATGAGTGATGTTAAAGGAATGAATAAAGTTGGATATTGTTATGAAATGGAATAGGTGTCGAAAATGATAAAAAAAAGGCATTCGAATACTATTATAAAGCCACGCTGAAGGAATAAGTAAAGTTGGATATTGTTATGAAATGGAATTGGTGTTGAAAAAGATGAAAATAAAGCATTCGGATATTACATAAAATCTGCTGAGTTGGGTGATTCCGATGGAAGTAATGCAATTGAAAATAAATATCGAATAAAATGGATTCCATACAGTCAATTCAAAAATATTAGGGAGATAGGAAAAGGCGGTTTTGCGACTATATATTATGCTAAGTTGGAATTTGATGGTGCACTTAAATTATTCCATGAATCACAAAAACGATTCCAAAATTTTATAAATGAGATAGTTTATTAAATTAATAGAAATATAATAATATTCTTTAACTAATATATATTTTTTATAGTTACTAGCCTATTGTGAAATTGGAAAAAAAAATCCTTTATTTTTAAGATGCTACGGGATATCCAGAAACAAGGATTATATCCTTGTTTTAGATTATGCAATTATGGGCTCTACATAATAATATTTTTAAAGTATCGCGATTGGCATGGAAAGATAAATTAAGTTTGTTATATCTAATTGCTTCCGATCTTCAATCAATTCATTCGCAAGATTTTGTTCATCGAGATTTGCACAGTGGTAATGTTTTACAAAATGCACTTTATAATGCATATATTGCGGATTTAGGTCTTTCAATACCTATTGATACAAACGAAGATAAAATTTATGGTGTTTTACCTTACGTTGCTCCAGTATACTAAAGCATCTGACATTTATAGTTTTGGTGTTATCATGACAGAAATATCTACTAGTCAAAGTATTTTTGATGGGATTTCATTCGATATTGATCTTGCGATTAAAATTTGCAGTGGGTTGCGACCTGATTGTGCCGAAGGAACCCCTGATTGTTACATCAAATTAGTTATGCAGTGTATGGATTCGGAAGCTAATAAACGACCTAATGCTGAAATAATTAAACTTCAAATCAAACCTTGGCTTGATAAGATAGGAAAATGAAACCAAGAGACAATTTTTAGACTCTGATAAAATAATTGAAACATTATCAATCAATGAACCGATTCATCCGGATCATGTGTACACAAGCAAATGCATCGATATACTAGAAATATCAAAAGCATTAGACTCTCAAATAGTCAAGTTTACAGTTCCTGACCAATATTGACAAATATTCAATTTGTTTTTTATATTAAGTGGATTTTTTATGAATCAAGTTATGATTAAGTGAATTTTGTTGTTTAAAAAATAAAATTCATCTTTTAATCATTATCTACTTATCCGAGTTATTCTTCTACGGTACCAATAAACCAAATTGGAATTTAATATAAAATTTCTATAATGTGCGAATGAGTCTTTCATACATATAAAAGCTTTTTTTATTAAGTAAACTTTTCATAATTTCTAATTAAACTTTGTAGAATTATTTTTTCTGATTCTAATGGTAGTTAAATTTTTAAAATCCGTTTAATAGATCACGAGATCTGACAATTTTTTAATTATTTTTGCTAACGATTTTTTCTTAATCCAGTACGGCATTCCACCTCTATACGAAATTAATGGTAATACTGCGTCATATTTGACTATAAATTTTTTACCCTTCAACTGCAGACTATCCGTTAAAGATTTTTTTTCGAATTTAGTGATCAGATCATTGATCGGGATGTTTATCATTTTATATATATATCTTTAATAAGAATAATTTGAGATGTTTAGAGCGAATCGCTTTACTTTTTCAATTCTTTTAGCATAAATCGATTCTTAAACACGTTTATAATTACGTTGAAAATTTTGGTAACTTTAATATTTAATTTCAAATTGACTCATATTGTGGACTATTCAAGGTAAGAAGAACTTTAATACTAGAACACAAAAACCTTTTAACGTGTATAACATGTTTAAGAATCGACTTATGCTAAAATAATTGAAAAAAAATAAAGCAATTCGTTCTAAACATTTAAAAACATACATGCCATTCTTTATTATTAAAATCTATAAAAAGTGATAAATAATCCGACCAATATTCTGATCACTAAATTCAGCTTAATAATTGTTGCGGCTGAAGCTGGAAATTTTAATTATTTTAATATGAAATTTTCAAAAATTTTTTGGGCCTTTTGTTAGGGGGTTTTTTTTATAGGGTTAGGTTAGGTTAGGTTAGGTTTAAGGTTAGGTTTAATAATAAAAGAGTATAAGTGGATTTTGGTAGGGCTTATATTTTTAAATCAAGGTCCCTAATTTCCAGCTTCAGCCGCGACAATAATTAATTTTTACATAAAACTACATATAGTTTGCTTTACATAGTTGACCAACACCCAATGTCCAAGTCATAAAAGCTAATTTGTAAATTTAAACTCTATATAAACATATGTTAGATTATTACCCTAATAAAACTTCGTGTATAAATTTGACCTGACGCAAATTTTAATCTAACGCACAAATATATACAACTGAATGTGTATATCTCTATAACAGAAATATGTACACTAGGTACAGTATTACCTGAGTAATATTTTTTTAGACTTTTAGATTGCATTGTTAATATATTTGACTGAACATTTTGCAGAATTACTGTAGAAGTTGTAGATTCATTATTTTGTACATATTGATTTGTAACTTTTGTAACTTTTGTAAGAATATAATTTACGCATTCATCATTTTGTAAAGAATTTGAGTATTGTTCCTTTTTTAAGACCGATAAAATTTACTATTGTATTATGAGTGAAAGGAAACTTAAGAGTTGTACCAAATTCAACCTTATAAGAATTATACGTGATTCTAGCAAATTAATTTGTTTATTATTGAAAGAATCATGAAATTTCAGCAAGTTTTAGAATAAAAAAAAAGACGCTGTTCATCCAAAACATTTTTTTTTTTTTTAAAAAAAAAGTTACTATATAAATGTATTAATATATTATATATAATACAATATTAGCTGACATTAGAGCTGTTAATGGCTTGAGCGGCTTGGCTTGGCTTTTAAAAACCGTGGCTCCGGCTTGAGCCATGGCTATTGAAGTCACGGCTTAAGAAGCTATGGCTCCAGTAATTATTAATCTGCGTCAGTATTACAGCTATTCTCATAAATTCTGGGACAACTGATAAAAATTTGGCCCAAATTAATTCGGTCGAATTCGATAAGTTATTGAAATGTTCGAAAATGTACCTTACCAAAGAATAGGAATCGAAATTCTGTTTAGTTTTTTAAAACCGAATTTTTCGTCTTCGACAAAAAAACAAAAAATAATTAGAAATGAATAAATGCCTTCGTTTGAACGAAAATGGCTTGCCAAAGAATAGGATCGAAATTTAGTTTAATTTTTTTAAACCCGAATTTTTCTTCTTCAACAAGAAACGAAAAATAATTAGAAATGGATAGATGCCTTCGTTTGAACGAAAATGGATCTTGACAAAGAATAGGAATTGAAGTTTTATACAATTTTTTAAAAACTAATTTTCGTCGAAGAATAATTAGAAATAAATAAAGGCTTTGTTTGAACAAACATGGATCTGTTAAAGAATAGGAATTGAAATTTTACACAATTTTTTAAAAAACAAAATTTCGTCAAAAATAATTAGAAATGAATAAAGGCTTCGTTTGAATGAAAATGGATCTTGTCAAAGGATAGGAATTGAAATTTTACATAATTTTTTAAAAACCAAATTTCGTTGAAAAATAATTAGAAATGAATTAGGCTTCATTTGAATGAAAATGGATCTTGCCAAAGAATAGGAATTGAAATTTACACAATTTTTTTTAAAAAAACCAAAATTTCTTCGAAAAATAATTAGAAATGAATGAAGGCTTCGTTTGAGCGAAAATGGATTTGGCCAAAGAATAGGAAACGAAATTTTACACAATTTTTTAAATAAATTTTCGTCGAAAAATAATTAGAAATGAATAAAGGTTTCGTTTGAGCGAAAATGGATTTTGCCAAAGAATAGGAATTGAAAGTTTATGACTTACAAGTGCGACAAGTATGCATGTCGATATTTAGTCTTATTGCTGTATTGTAATATATATTAGTCACCTCATCTTATTAAACTACACTACGTATATCTTATTATTCACGTTATCGACTTTGCAGCTTAAGCTGAGCCACAGTTAAGCAGTTATATCTCAAACCACAAATTAAGCTGCAACTCTAAGATTCGGCTCAGTCACTATGGCTCCTCGACTTGGGCCGGCTTGGCTCTATTATGCAGCTGAAGCCGACTTCAAATTAGCCGTTAACAACTCTACTCAGAGGCCTTTAAAATAGTATATAGTGTCTCGAATTAGCACCCATGCGCGTCCCGAATTAACGCGCACCTGATATGGCCTGTAATCGTTTAATGCAACAATCCATCTGTATCATTGACCCGGGTCACAACAAGTATTAAATTTGTATCCTGTTCAATTTTCATAGGCCGATATTCGTACGATTGGCTGATGTAAATTAGTTTAAAGTACTTTTTGAGAGCGTAACGTTTTATTAATAAAAAATCACCCTAAAACTATTTCTAGCTTCGAAGAAACGGTTATATTCATTGTGTAAAAATAATCCAAAATAATCCAAAATAATCAATATCCTCAAGTACTTCACTTAAAAGTGAATATTTTTGCATTTAATGCTAGTATTTAGTCATATTACTACATTCTAAATGCTGGGAATGGTCAACAAAAGAAAAGATTACATTTATGATTTAATTACATAAGAATTTAATGTATATCGTTTGATATGCTATTGTAAATGCTCATATTTTACGTGTTCTGAATATTATAGAGTTAGTAGTGTAACTTTAGGTTAAGTAGAGATCGATAATATGTTTGAATATATGAACATTACTGTTGCATAATTGTATAGGCTAAAAATCGTATCGCATCTCTAATAAATGACACGATGATTAAAAATAAGATTGATTTACTTTAATAGTTAATTACTTTTCAAAATAAAATTGAGAATATAATTATAATAAATATAATTTCGCTAATAATTTATTCACATGTTTGCAATTTGAGGTTGGGTTTATGATGAAATACAGTATATAAATATCAAATCACTACACTTTATGCGTTTCTGCATATTTGTGACAATTCTTTTTTGTGTGTATTTATTAGTTTGTAAGCTTTTTTATTTCGTTTTTTAGTAGATAAATTTTTTACAAATTATGTATTTGAGTGGTTAATTACGCGTTATTTTGAAAATATCCGGTTCCGAAAATCAGCACTTATCAATCAATTAACGCGTTATTTCGCGCTTGTATGGTAATCAAATCTTGTGTCGACAAATCTATATCATGACACAATAACTTGAGCATTTCAATGGACAAGAACTCAAAATTATCCTCAAAGTTATGCTGACCTGACCTCGTGTTGATTCAGGTCTCTGCAAACTGGCGCTAGGTTTTATCCTCAATCGTAACCGCTTTGTCTTTATCCATGATATTACTCATAGAAAAAGAAAATAGCACAGAGAATACTAACAATTAATTAGTGTTGTTAGTCGAAATATACTATTTAGTCAAATATTTAGATAGTTGAGTCTAAATATATTTGGACATAACATTATTTTGTCAAAATGTCGAAATCCTAAATTTTGACTAAATATTTGATTAAATAAATATTTTTTTTATTTTTATTTTTTTTTTTTAAAGAGAGGTCTATCCTCAATATCCTTTATTAATTCAGCAAATTGTATACATATAATAATTACATATATAAAAGTACTATACTAGGGGATATAAGGTAAGAGCTAAATTTACTCTCGATATATTCTTTGCTAGAATGGTCGTAGACCTCTAGGCTGCGAGTAAAAAGTGTAGTGATGTATTGTTAGATGTAATCTATTTGATTGTTTTTGATTGATATGGGTTGGTGAGATTGGCGTTGTTGGACGTAATCGAGGAGCTGGTATTGGTATAGGGTTAGGCATTGCTGTTGAGTGAGTTGATTGTCTTGAAGGTAATCATAAGTCTTTATATATATATTCTATGATGGTGTGGTGTATAGCGGGAGCGTGTTTCATCTGGAGTCTTGGCAAAGTAAAAGAGGCAC
Source organism: Gigaspora rosea (assembly GCA_003550325.1). Taxonomy (NCBI): domain Eukaryota; kingdom Fungi; phylum Glomeromycota; class Glomeromycetes; order Diversisporales; family Gigasporaceae; genus Gigaspora; species Gigaspora rosea. The sequence goes on from QKWP01000564.1 coordinate 240,836, forward strand.
GTGATGTACTTGTAATTATACCAAGAGGGAGTTTTTTCTTGGTATGTAGATCTATAAAGTTATTTATAAATAAGTCAAGTCGTGTTAGTGGTTCTTGAATTTTGTTTGCAAATTCTATAATTATTTGTTTTATCTTTGTACAGAGGTTATGGTGGTTTGATATGCATGTAATTATGTGTGAGATGTTCTCTGATTCGGCATAGCAACAAGGGCATAGGTAGTTGGGGTGTTTGGTTAGATGGCGATAATGTAGAAGCAGGTGAGTTGGAAGCTCCTCAGCTAACAGTTTCACTTTAAAGTTTTTTAGATTGGAGCATGCCAAATCCATGTAGAGAGCTTTTGGGCAGTCATTATATAAGAGGTATTTTGTTGTTGCGCCCCAATCTATGTTGTTGATTTGTGTGTTCCAGAGTGACAGTCTTTGTTGGTTATGCCAAGAAAGTAATTTGATAATTTTGTGTATGTATTTTATGTTAGTACGAAGCAGAGTTGTGCAGGTAATACCATGGATCTGAGGTGCATATCTATTGTATATATAATTCTGAGAGGCTAGATCTAATGGGAAGGGATCGGTGTGGTTTGTAATACAGTTTATATTCTTATATAAGATAGTATTAATTTTTTTGTCTATCATTAGGGCATCTAATATTCTTATGATAAGGTAGTAGAGATGGTTATTTAGTTTATGATGTTCGCCAGGTTGAAGATGGATTAGTTGTTGAATTATGTAATAGAGAATTTCATAGTTGGTATTTAAGTTGATTGTCACATATTTTTTTGTGGTTGTTAGCACAGCTTTTTTGTTATATATTTTTTTAAAAGTAAAAAACTTTTATTGAAGATATCTCTGCTAGTTTTTAATGAAAATTTTTTAATTTAAATTCTATGGATTTTTATAATTAAAATAAAAAAATTTTCATTAAATTTGTCTAAAACTTATAAAGATATCTTTGATAAAATTTTTTGTAAACAATTTGGCACAGCTTCTTTGTAATTACATTTTTGAAAATAAAAAAAAAACTTTTATCAAAGTTATCTCTATAAGTTTTTGACCAAATTCGATGAAATTTTTTATATATGGGCTGCCGTCAATAGAAATAAGGCAGATTGACGTTTTAAAAAAAAATTAATACCTTAACTTTCATAGCGCATATCTTGATGAATATTGAACATATCTTGATAAATTAATATTCAAAAGAAAGCCTACGATCTAAGCTTTCTTTTGAATATTAAATCATCAAGATAGCCTCAAAATCCATAGAGATATGCACTGTAAAAGTTAAGGTATTAATTATTTTTAAAATGTCAATCTGCCTTATTTCTATTGACGGCAGCCCATATATATACTATAGATTTATAAAATTATAATAAAAAAATTTTATAGAATTTGGTTATAAATTCATAGAGATATTTTTGATAAAAGTTTTTTTTTATTTTAAAAATATGATTACAAAGAAGCTGTACCAAAATTGTTTACAAGAACTTAATCAAAAATATCTCTGTGAGTTCTTGACCAAATTCAATGAAATTTTTTTATTTTAATTTCTAAGAATTCATAGAATTTAAATAAAAAATTTTCATTAAATTTGGTCAAGAACTTACAGAGATATCTTCAATGAAAATTTTTGTAAACAATTTTAGCACAGCTTTTTTGTAATATCATGTTTTTGGAAATAATAAAAAATGTTTTATCAAAGATATCTCTACAAGTTCTTGACCAAATTTGATAAAAATTTTTTTATTTAAATTCTATATATTTATAGTATTAAAAACAACAAACTTTTATCAAATTTGGGTCAAAACTTATAAAGATATCTTTGATAAAAATTCCTGTAAACAATTTTGTTACAACTTCTTTGTTATATATGTTTTTAGAAATAGAAATTTCATTAAAGATATCTCTGCTAGTTTTTGACCAAATTTAATAAAAATTTTTTAATTTAAATTCTATAAATACTTAGAATTAAAATAAAAAAATTTTTATTAAATTTGGTCTAGAATATTTTTGATATAAATTCTTGTAAATTTGGCACAGCTTTTTGTAATTATGATTTTGAAAATGAAAAAAATTTTATCAAAGATATCTCTATGAGTTCTTGACCAAATTTGATAAAAATCTTTTTATTTAAATATATAGATTTATAAAATTATAATAAAAAAACTTTCATTGAATTTGATCATAAACTCGTAAAAATATCTTTGATAAAAGTTTTTTTTTATTTCTAAAAATGTAATTACAAAAACTGTTTACAAGAACTTTCATCAAAGATATCTCTGTGAATTCTTGACCAAATTCAATAAAAATTTTTTTATTTTAATTTTTAAGAACCCATAAAATTTAAATAAAAAAATTTATTGAATTTGGTCAAGAACTTACAGAGATATTTTCAATGAAAGTTTTTGTAAACAATTTTAGCACAGCTTTTTTGTAATATTATATTTTTGAAAATAAAAAAAAACTTTCATTAAAGATATCTCTACGAGTTTTTGTCCAAATTCAATAAAAATTTTTTTATTTAAATTTATAGATTCATAGAATTAAAATAAAAAATTTTCATCGAATTGGTCAAAAATGTGTAAAGATATCTTTGAAAAAGTTTCTGTAAACAATGTTAGCAAAGTTTCCTTGTTATATATATTTTTAAAAGTGAAAAATTTTTATTAAAGAAATTCTACAAGTTCTTAACCAAATTAATAAAAATTTTATTACTTAAATTCTATAGATTTTTAGAATTAAAATAAAAAAAGTTTTATTAATTTTGGTCAAGAACTCACAGAAATATTTTCAATAAAAGTTTTTTTAAACAATTTTGGTACAGCTTTTTTGTAATTACATTTTTGAAAATAAAAAAAACTTTTATCAAAGATTTCTTTATGAGTTCTTGACCAAATTCAATAAAAATTTTTTATTTTAATTTTATGAATCTATAGAATTTAAATAAAAAAATTTTTATCAAATTTGGTTAATAACTCATAGAGATATCTTTGATGAAAGTTTTTTTTTTATTTTCAAAAACATGATTACAAAGAAGCTGTACCAAACTTGTTTACAAAAACTTTTATTGAAGATAACTTCGCGAGTTTTTGACCAAATTCAATGAAAATTTTTTATTAAAATTCTAAAAATCTATAGAATTTAAATCATTGAATTTGGTTAAGAACCTGTAGAAATATCTTCAATAAAAATTTTCTACTTTTAAAACATATATAATAAAGAAGCTGTGTCAAAATTGTTTACAGAAACTTTTATCAAAGATATCTTTACAAGTTCTTGACCAAATTTTTTTATTTTAATTCTATAAATCAATAGAATTTAAATAAAAAAATTTTATTGAATGGTCAAGAACTTGTAGAGATATCTTTAATGAAAGATTTTTTATTTTCAAAAATGTACTATTATAAGAAACTGCACCAAAATATTTACAAAACATTTATTAAAGATAACTCTGTGAGTTTTTGACCAAATTTAATAAAAATTTTTTTATTTTAATTCTACAAATCTAAAGAATTTAAATAAAAAAATTTATAAAATTTGATTAAGAATTCATAAAGATATCTTTGATGAAAGTTCTTAAAATTTACAATATTTTTAAGTAACAAAATCAAGATAATCTATATAATACAAATAGCAAAAACCATAGTGTAAATAGCAGTACCTATTATATATTGTACAGTATATTTTATAGATTGAATAAAGACAAATCAGGCTCCAACTGGCATTAATAATTCTGATATAAATATTATTTGAAACAAATATTTGGCGCAATTAAAAAATCTTTAAAATACAAATTAGGTTTATATAGGTAATATAGGTGTTTAATATATATCAAAATGCTAATATAGTGCAAGAAGCCTATATTAAACAATAAAATAATATAACTTTAAAATGCATCAACTTTATGTAGAGACAATATTTTTAAAAGATATTTAGCAAATTTGAGAGCTTATTATAATAAACAAAGTTACTAGTCAGATTTTTAAAATGTTGCCTTTATAAAAAGTTATAGCACTTTAAAGTTAGTTATATATAAAACAATACTAATCTTTAAAATGCATCAACTTTTTATAAAGAAAGTTTTTCAAAAAAATATTTGGAAAATTTTTAAAACTAATATTGCTCTACTTTACTGGAACTTAAAAAAAAGTATATATGTTTTTATAATAAAATAATAATATTTTGAAAATATAATAAATATGCTTTTATATAAAAAAATATTTTAATAATATTTTTATAATATATTAATAATATAATAAAAATTTTAAAAATAAAATAAAAATTTAAATCTGTTTTAAAAATATTATAAAATTATTATAAAAACATTATTATGATATTTTAAAAATAGTTTAAAATAAATTGTTTAAAAATATTTTAAAATATTATTTTAATATTATTAAAAATATTATAAAAATATTATTGCTATATTTTAAAAATACTTTAAAATAAATTTTTTAAAAATGTTTTTAAAGCATTATTTTAATATTAT
>QKWP01000564.1:251733-275394 GCA_003550325.1 Gigaspora rosea
AATAACATTTTACTGTTCTGAAGCAATGACCACCTGAATTTACGGCTGCTGTATGATCTCTGTAAGTAATTGTTGGCTCAATATCAGGAACATCTGTAGGTTTGATTGTTAATTAAATTCGTAAAGAAGATTGTTAGGAAGACGGATACAAAACGACAACGCATACAAGCAACTACCTACGACGATGACACTTATGACACCTACGAGTACGACATCTACAAGCAACAACTCCTACGATGGACATCTACAAGCGACGACAAGCGAAAGAAAGATCGGCACACCAAAAAAAATACACCCTACATATATAAAAAGGTAGATTAATAATAATATAAACGTAATAAAAAAAAAAACTGATACATATAATATGTGGATCCGTGTAATGTTAAGCGCGAAAAGTTTTTTATTGTTATAATAATTCTGATTGGTTTATTTTATTTATATACCTGAACACAGTATCATACCCGGGTCTTCTAAATATTTATTCCTATTTGTATGCCCGGGTCTTTTACATTTTACCAAAAATTGACCCCATACTATAGACCCGGGTCTAATTCATAGGGGGTCTGATATGTGGGGGGGTCGTTTATACGGCAGTTTACGGTAACTTAATTTTGAACATATATGGTAAGCTATATTTTTTTTTAATTTCCTAGCACTATTGCTAGGGCGCAATTGGCGCTCATTTATTAATTATATTATTTTTATATCACCAGACTAGTGTACATGTGCGTTAAGTCTGTCATATGACAGCCCGAGTCTCTGGTCCTGTAGTGTAGAACTCTGTAGAGTCTGCAGTTCCCTAACACACATGACCCCTAGTTGGTGCCTCATTTTATACATGTTATATATACATTTTTACTATCAAAAATAAAGATTTTCCCAACCAGTTATCAATCAGCTGACCCATTTACTACCAGGGGATTTGACTAGAACTGTTCAAGTATTTCAATCAGAATTGTGCTGGAAGTATTCATATTCAACTGGAATTTCGCTAGAGGTATACCTATTCAACTGAAATTGTGCCAGAGGTATTCAAATTGTGTGACCGGATTTCTACCAGAGATATTCATTTTATTTTCAGCCAAGATCTGCTAAGAAACTTTCATAATACTGCAGGCGACGCACTATTTGTGGTTAAAATTTTCCAACTATGGTCCCAGCATCCTGGTTCAAGCTCGTCCGTCTTATGACCTCATATAGTTTTTTTTGTTCACCAGTAGGGCTTGAACTAGCGATCTTGCATTTGGAGATCTGGGAGCATAACCATTTATGCTATCGACCTACAGATTGTAAGCTATATTTTAAATATTATATAAAATTATAAAGGTTTTTAATTCATAATTTGTATACCAAACAGTGAAAATTTATAGTAATATATAGAGAAAATTAATTATTGTTTATCAAATTTTTGGAATCTAGTACTGTTAGAGCAATAATGAATTTTCTTACTAAGCTAACCTTCCTTCTTTACTAAACAAAAGTTGTAGAGCATATTCTTGTAATTCTAATAGTGGTAAAATTATAAAATTGGACTAGTAAATCACAAGATATCTTTAAAACACATTTTGCAACTATATAGAGTTTTTATGTAAACAATATTATTGTTTATATAGAAACTCTATATGGTCACAAAATGTTTTTAACAATATCTTGTGATCTACTAGGCCAATTTTAATGATTTTACTACTATTAGAATTACAAGAATGTGCTCTACAACTTTTGTTTAGTAAAGAAGAAAAGTTAGCTTAGTAAAAAAATTTGTTGATAAACAATAATTAATTTTCCTTAACTTTACTATATATGGTAATATATAGCCCCTATTTGGTATATAGATCATGAATTAAGTTTTGTAAAATACAACATTTTTTAAAAATAAAAAACAGAATTATGTTCTCTAAAAGAAAAAAAAAACAAAATTATGTTTTTTAAAAAAAAAAACCAGAATTACATTTTTTAAAAAAAAACAAAATTATATTTTTTTTTAAAAAAAATACATTATATTCCCTAAAAAAACACACAATTACATAATTACATTTTCTAAAAAAAAAAATATATAATTCATTCTCTAAAAAAAAACACAATTACACAATTACATAAAAAGATTTTCTGTAACTCTATCCATTAATCACTTGTACCAACAATACGCTAATATTTCAGAAGTAAAGTCTCAAAAAAACAGAAAAAATACCAATGAAGACATGCAACCTGGCAATTGTTATTTAGGAATACAGTTAACTGAGTATCTGCTAACAGCTTTAGAGTTTGTCACTCACCAAAAAATCGGTACTTGTTGTTTAGAGATAAAGTTCATAGACTACCTGCTGACAAGTTTAGAGTTTATTACTTATCACAACTAGAGAAGTACTTGGAGGATCTCTGTTGGATTTTGAACTATACAAAAAGAACTACCGTCCTTACTTTGGTTACAAGTAGAATTTTGGTGTGTCGGTTATGTGAAGAATTTTCAAAAAAGTGGGCGATTTGGCTTACCCCCTCCAAAAAATCTGCAGTATTTACTGATCCCAAAAAGAAAAAGCACCTACTATATTGGATACAATCGTCTTGAGTGGCTTGAAAAAGTAACGAGGAAGGATATGCAAGATTGATTGGACACTACTGGATGAAGATTCTAGAAGCTTTTTTTAAGCAGTCCGGTTTATATGACTGCTTTCTGTTTAACATACTAGGATCTTAGACCGTTTTAGATGGAACAGGGTTATTAATATTACCAATTTTTGATCTGAAAGTCTAATCTGTTTTAGCTAACTTTAGATCCCAGATAAAGATTGATGGTAACGAAAGGCCTACATGAAGCCTGAGGCTTTAATTTATTATATATAGTTGTAATATATTATTCTCATTGCATATAATAATATTAAAACTTAATAAAGAGACAGAGCAGGATCTCGGTTATAAAACAGTAAAAAAAAAATTACACAATTACATTCTTTAAAAAAAAAAAAAGATACAATTATATTTTTTTAAAAAAAAATTATATTTTTTAAAAAAAAACAAAATTATATTTTTTTTTAAAAAAATTTACATTCTCTAAAAACTGAATTACTATATATTGCCAAAAATAAGCTATTTTTTGCCAATTTTTAACAAAAAAATTCGGAATAGCTTATTTTCAAGCTATTTACTATATTAAGTAATTTAATGGTATAGTATAATACAATATAAATATAAATAGCAAATTATTTGTTATATATAAAAAAATTGTTAGTTTATATAAACAAGTTAGAATAAATTTAAAAATTAAAATTAAATTAGTCAAATACAATATAAAAATTAATTTTTAATCTTTGTGAATAAAAACAAGAATATTTCAATATATTTTTCAATTTTTCATAAAATTTGTGAGGAGTTGTTAATTTTTACAAGAAGATTTACAGAAATAATTAACTCTGATTAGCTAGAATCTATATAAATTACATAATATTATATTATTTGTATAATTTGCAATATAATTACTATTAAAAATAATCTATATTATACTCTACCCTTAAGATACAATAAAGAGTAGCTTATTTTCAGGTTTGTATTATTTCACCAACAATCACTTATATTTTACTGGCAAATTACTGACAAGTTCATTTTACTGACACCAAAGCTTATTTTACTAACAAGTTTTTTTTGTAAAAAGCATACTAAATTTAGTCCTAATTCTACCTAATTCTACTTTGACCCTAAGACAATGACTAGAATTACTTTGTTGGTGAAGTGAGCTTTGGTAAAATAAATTGTTAGTAAAATGAATGTGTCAGTGAATAATTGTTAGTGAAATGTTATGTCGGTAAAGTGATTGTTGATTAATTAATTGCCACTCATCCCCTTATTTTTGAATACAAAACTCTAACAAGTAAAATTTATAACAATAAATAAATAAATATACTATAAAAAATAAATAAATATATTGTAAACAATAAATAAATATGTACAAAAAATCAGAAGTAGCTTATAAAGTAATTTTTGGTCAATTGATTATAATTGCTACATAGTAAAATTATAATTTTACTACGGTGCAAACAACCTAGTCCCGACAAATAAAATTGATGACATTCAAATTACTAATCCTTCTTCAAAAAAAATAGTAATCAAAAACTACTATCCTAAAATGTTAAATCAAAAAAAGCTAAACACTTCCATGGTTTTTAATTTTTTTAAAATCTATTTATAAAAAAGTTATAGCAGGTTGAAGTTATAGTATTTTTATAATTAAATATGAAATTTGGCCGCCCTATGTATATTATAAAAACAAGCGCCCTATGTATACTAAATTTGGCCGCCCTATCCCTTGGATTGTAGTAGAACACAGGCAAATTTGCCTGCGTTTTTGCACTTTTTTAGCTCTGATTTACTTTTTTAAAATGCTAAAATAATTAAATAAAACTTAGTACAATTATATTTGAAAATAAGGATTACTTTTTTGCAAAATTAGTTTTTATATTATAAGAAAATAAATTATAGTTATATATAAGCTGAAAATAGATAATTTTAAGAAAAAATTTTTTTAAAAAATTTTATTACAATTTTTCTGCGATCTTATTTAGTTTTAGTTTTAGAACTATAGTTCTTAAGACAATATTGTAGTTTATATAAAAGATGACAACTTTCATTATTGCAACTTTAATGATTTACTTGTAAAAATTAAGACTTGTATTAGAAGTAAAAATTTTTTTTATAGACGGGAACATATAAAATTTGAAAAAATCTAAAGAAAAATTTTAATAGTAAAAATGCCAATACAAGAACTTTAAACATTTATTATATTAAAGTTTACTAATGATTTTAAAAAAAATTTATAACAAAGTTACTAAAACAAAACTCAAAGAATATTTTTTACTTAGAAAAGATATGGCTAAAATCAATATTTAAAATTTTATTAAAAATTTTAAAATACGCAGGCAAATTTGCCTGTGTTACAATCTAAGGGATATACTAAATTTGGCCGCCTTATATATACTAAATTTGGTCGCCCTATATATTACTATATAGTGTGAATGTGGCGTGCATGCATATAAAAATATTTTTTACTAAGTTAACGATATATGCCCCACTAATTGAAAGTTGTAGAGCTAGTCGAGACGCATCTAATGGTGATTAGATCATCCAAATCGGCCCAGTGGATGGCAAGATATCGTCAAAAACGATTGGACGACTATATAAAATCTCTATGTAAATTACATAGAGACTTTATATAGTCGTCCAATAGTTTTTTAACGATATCTTGCCATTCACTGGGTCGATTTGGATGATCTAACCACCGTAAGATGCGTCTCGACGAGCTCTACAACTTTCAATTAGTGGGCATGTATCATTAACTTAGTAAAAAGTATTTTTATATGTATGCACACCACATTCACACTATAGTGATTTTTATATGTAATTTGCATCATGTTACACTACAGACGATCACTGATTAACTGGTGTGACAATCAATTAAAGTAATTTGGTAAATGAGCATGTGCCAATTTGGCCATATATATAATGAAAATATCAAATTTGGCCATATATAATGAAAATATTAAATTTGGCCGCATATAATGAAAATATCAAATTTGGCCACATTATGTAAATTTCAGATTTGGCCGCTAGAAAATTCTATTTGTTGGGACTAGGTTGTTTGAACTATATATAAATTAATAAAGTTGCTTAAGTAAACTTGTTCAGAAGATCAAAAAATATATATATTAAAATTTTTATATAAGGTAAATATGGGTATTGTGGCGGAATTAAGAGAATTTTGGTATAACTCTGGATCTATTGGTCCAAATTGAATGATTTTGGCACCATTTGATTCGTCTCGATAAGATGAATCGAATGGTACCAAAATTGTTCAATTTGGATCACAGGATCACAAGTTATTAACAATCATATTTTACATGAAATTGGAAGGGATATTGTGGTGGATAAGGGTATTGTGGCAGAATTACAATAACTTGTGACCTATCGGTCCAATCTAAACGATTTTTATACCATTCGAATTGTCTCATCGAGATGATTCGAATGGTATAAAAATCGTTTAATTTTGATCATTGGGTCACAAGATATCGACGTTAGAATAGTGACTGAATATAACGTATTAGTTTTTTTCAAAAAATTTAATTTAAACATTCAAACACTGATATCTTATGACCCAGTAATTGAAATCAAACAATTTTTGTACCATTCGAATCATATTGATAAGATGATTCGAATGGTATAAAAATCGTTTAGATTGGGCTGATGGGTCACAAGTTATAGCAGATCTGCCACAATACCCATATTCGCCACAATACCCATAATTACTTTAAATTAGAAACTTTTTATTATTTGACATTTAATTTTTATGCTTAATAGCTTTTTTTTTAAAAAAAATTAAATTTTCTGTTGAATGTAAAAATTAAAGGTCAAATAATAAAAAAAGTATAAAAAGTTCTTTGATTTATATAAAATTTTCAGAGTATGTATATTTTAATCTTTTGAATAAATTTATTTAAGCAACTTTAATCAATTTTGTTTAAACTTTACTATATAGCAATGATTATTAATCATGGGGTAGCTTATTTTCAGAACTAAAAATTTGCTAATTACCTTTTGATATAACAAAAAAGGTAGCTTATTTTTAGATCAAAGGCATTTTTACATTTTTGAAAAAAACAGAAAGTAGCTTATTTTAGAAGGTAGCTTATTTTTGGCCATATATAATATATCTTCTATAAAATATATATATAATTTCTTACTTTACATTTTTCATTAGCATATTTCAAATATAAGATTTATAAAAATTACCCTATTAGTATTTTTTAAATATACTCTTTTTGGCTATTAACTGGTTTTAAATATAACTTTTTATCTAATACCTACTTTTTAAATATAACATTTTTTAAAAAAAAATCTATATTAGCAATTTTTCAAATATAATATCATTTAGATTGTTTGGGGTCCTTATTGAATATATTAAATGTTTAATTTGTTTTCTAATTGTACCGGATATTTTTTTTAAACCATATTTATATTAGGATTATATGATGCTAATTAGAGCCTGATTTTTCTTTATTTGACCTGTGTTTGGCAATTAGGAGGCATCCATAATAATATTATATACCCCACATAGTAGCTTTTTATCTTCTTTAGACTATATAAAAAATTTTAAAATCCATATATTTATATATAAAATTTACAAAAACTTGAATATCTTGTAATAAAGCAATCTGATTTAAATAATTTAGATACCATTCAATTTGTTTAGTAATACAAATCCTATAATACCAAAATTATATTATTTGGATCACTGGATCACAAGATATTTACAAAAAACTAGTGGTTATATAGTAATTTTATAAAAGAAGAGCCAATAGTATTTTGTCAATAACTTCTGATCTAGTAATCTGAATAAAATAAAATTGGTACCATTCAACTTCTTTTACCAAGACTAATCGAATGGTACTAAAATTATTCAATTTGAATCACTAGATCAGATTTTAGACAAATTTTTCTAAAAAATATATATTATATTTTTTTGACCCACCTCTACTTATTGGAAAAAATATTATATTTGTCTGACCCTCTCTTGTATAATATTATTTATGGATGCCCCTTATATGATATTTTTTTTTGAACTTAGGCAGCCTCGCCAGCACTTTTATTTAAAATAATTGAATTTGAAACCAAAGACAAGTAATTATTTAAATTCTAAGTCTGATATCACCCAAAGCTTTTGCTCAATTCGACGAATTATTAAATATGACCTGCTGCACTGTTTCAAACTTAGTTTGAATCAGAATGCCTTATCATGACTGCCTACTTTTTAAACCTCCTTCTCTTAGCTTCCTGAGTAGAGGTAATCTACTAGAAAAAAAATATATCACAAAGTAAAATAGAAAAAATATAAATGGGGAAAGCTTCAAACCCTAAATGAAAAACCCAATAAAATCAAAATAAAACAAATAGAAAGAAAAAGAAAGAGGCAAAAAGCTACAGTACATGATAGCATAATGCCGCTAAGCAGTAAAGAAAACAAAAAAAACCCTCAAAATATAAAAGAAAAATCTAGAACTAATGATAAAAATTATATAATACTGCGCAAGAAAACGCCTCACCAAAGTATTATATATACATAAAAGAAATAAAAGAATGTTCTAGAATTTAGTTTCAGATTTGCCTACTCCACTGTGCCTCGTCTCATTACATATCTGTTCCTGTTTATCAACTTGCATGCCTTCTTCCTGATTAGGATAGGAACAACAATGCTAATCTTTTGGAGGGGTATGCTGAATTTCCCACTTTCCGTCAAAAATTCCAGAAAAACTGCTTCAAGTGAGAATATGGTAGTAGGTATATAGTCAAATATGTTCTTGTAACCAAAAAACCTTAAAGAGAGTGTTGAAAAACTCATTTTTTTAGTTCACCGCCTAGCCAAGCTGGAATACCTTTGTCAACAAAAGAAAACTTTCACCAGAATTTCTTGTACCAAGGTGTGTCGAATAAGTGTCGAATATATAAAGCAGTCCCCCGAATAGAAGAAAAGGTTGACCTTTATAAAAAGCAGTATTAGAATGCAGCTGCTTTGTCTTTTACTAAAAAATTTTTTGTTTTTCTTTTGTTTGGAAATTTGTACAAGTGATCTTTGAAAAGAGTTTTTTGTTTATTTTTCCTTATATGATATTAATAATTTAATTTTTGTTCAAATTTTAATAAAAGTTAGTATAAACTAGTTTTATTGTGAATTTGAATTGGATACTAGCTATTAATATCTATAAATATATATATATATATATTAACTAGTAGCTCTGCCTTTATTAACAGGAAAAACATATACATGCTAAGTTTACTTCTATATTACTATATACTCATATGGGCCAATTTGAATAATTTATAAGTAGTACTTATTTTTTTAAATCTTTAAAGCCAAGTAACCTCTGATCTACTGGTCTGTTTAGATGATTTTACTACCAAAATGTTTGTTTCTTTAAGACAATTCCAACAAGCCCAAAATTATTTAAAACTAATTACAGAAACACGAGAAAATGTACTGTCAAATAGGTAACACACTTCTAGAGTTGGACATTTGGTTAGACCTAAGATCTAACCAATTGTCCAATTATAGAGGTGCGTCACCTATTTGATAGTGCATTTTTTCGTGGTTCTGTGATTGGTTTTTAATGATTTTGGGCTTGTTGTAATCGTTTCAAAGAGATGAACATTTTGGTAGTAAAATCATTTAAAATGGACCAATAAATCAGAAGTTACTTTGCTTTAAAGTTTAAACAAAATAAGCACTACTTATAAATTACTCAAATCAACCCATATGTTTAAACTTTCCTATATCTAATAAAGACTTACTTGACTTCAATGAAGCCCAGGTGCAATCTGCCATGATAGCTGTTTCTCTCTTTTTAAAGCCTTCAACTCAATAAGAGTTATTTAAACATCAACAGGTGGAGGCTATTAGCCTTGAATATCTATAAATATATAAATATATCTTATTTTTAATTCATCTATTAATTTTTGATAAGTAAAGTTTTTTGCAATAATTGACAATATTCTAACTTTAACATCTATTCTTTCTAGAATTAATATCATAACTATTATGAAGCAGTTCCAAAATATTTTAGTATCTACTTTATTAGATGAAGTTGATAATAATATATTTAAAGAAGTTTAATATGCTTCGCATGGGTGTGATGTGCTTGTATATCGCACCCTAATTTGATTGGCTAAATTTGCAGATCATTATTTTAAAAAAAATAACCAATTTTTGTTAAAATTCTTTAGACTAAGAATTAGTCTAAAAAATTTTAAAAAAAGTCTTAAAAATTTTTGCGCCTATATGCAAAATTTAGCGCTGAACAAGTTTACTTAGTCGACTTAGAAAGGTTGTCTTAATAAAATTTAGAGAAATCGTCAAAAAATGAGTTAAAAAACTGAAAAATTGCGAATATCTCTAAATTTTGATAAGACAACCTTTCTAATTCGACTAAGTAAACTTGTTCAGCACAAAATTTTGCATATATACACAAAGAAATTTAAGAATTTCCTAGTAAACCTTCTATACTAACCCTAACCTAAAAGTTTTTACAATAATTTGTTTATTTTTTTTTAAATAATGAAATAAAAAAAAAAACTAATTAGGGTGCGATATATGCATTTATTCATATTTAAAAACTATTCTTATATAGATTTTTAAGAGTACAGGTGATCCCGATAATATCAACTTACATTAATATTAACCTAAGCCACAAATCAAATTTTTACAAATTTTTATATATCAAAATTCCTTTGTATATATTAACTTTAATATGAATTTTCGTTAATATTACTATTAACATAATTTTGAACAGATTCAAATAGGTTGATATTAACAAGGATCACTGTATTACAGTCTTGTTCAGAATTAGATGCACTTGTCCAAAATTTCACCTATATTGTATTATTTTATTAGTTATTGATTTTTATATTATAAATTTTAAAAAATAGATATAAACTAATTTTGAAATATGAAGCATTATACTGTATCATAAATTTAGTTAGTCATTAGTTCATTGCAAAGTTTATCAATAATTACTTTATTAATGAATTTTACAGATGGGTCACCAAATTTTGGGTTATATGCATTAGATCTAGGTTAGCATTTAGCTCTAGCTATTAGCAAATTTTATAGCAAAATTATTAGCTAGGTATTTTTACTTAATGAATAGATATGATTTTATTAGTAAAATTTTTTATAATCTTGGAACAAAATAGATCAATTTAATCTAGCTGACTATGATTCTGATATACTCCAATATATTCTAATTCAAAATATTGGTGACCCCAGTATGATTTCTTTGTCAACAAAGAAGCTGATATATAAAATTTATAATTTAGTATTTTTTTGAGATACAGTATAACCCCGCAATAATCATGTTCGCATTAGTCACAATCTCGCTATAGTCACCTTAATTTTTTTATTTAATTATATATACTATATAAATTTTAGCTTGCTTTAGTCACAATCTCGCAATAGGCACATAGAAAGTCCGATTTTGGCATGTGGCTATTGTGGGGTTTGACTGTATAATTAGAGTGAGTTCAATTATATATTTTACTATTAGTGAAGCAATCTTGATGAAATAAAATGAATATATTAGCAAATGAATTGCCAATAGGTAAATATATTGACAAAGTTATTGTTAGTAAGATGATACAATTTATTATATTAACATGCACTTCAAATCAGATTTAAAAGGCTGCACTTATTAATTTAACTTTGCAAAATTTCTAAATGAATTAAATAATACTAATCATTTATATGGTTTGATTTTTTAGATATTCTATATATTGATAAAATGTTGGTATTAATAGTACACATGAATTTTTACAAAATAATGTTTGCTAGCATTAATTATTTTGATCATATTAATATTTGAATATAGAACTTACATTTTTGCCAAATATTATGCATATTAATGCACATTTATATATATTTTTTCTATTATTAGTTTTATTTATTTTCTTTAGCATACATTTTAGATGACTTTTTAGCATAGTTGATATTACTCAATAGTTGAATAATTATTAATTTGCTAATGCAAAGAAAAAACTATAATTCTAGGTTTGAATTATTATTTTATCAGATTTAGTATTTGAAGATTTTTTAAAGACTAAATCTGATAAGACAATAAATTCAAATTCAAAGTTAGGTTTTCTTTGTACAATAATTAAATTAATTTTGATTTAAATATATTAAAATTCTAATTAAAGGAGCATCTATAAATAATATTATATACCCCATATAGTAGCACTTGACTCCCATAGACTATATAAAAAAAATTTTCAAAATCCATATATTTATATATATAATTTTACAAAAACTTGAATATCTTGTGACTCAGTGATCTAATTTAGATAATTTAGATACTATTCAATTTATTTTAGTGAGACCAATAACTTCTGATCCAGTGATCCAAATGAAATGAAATTGGTACCACTCAACTCCTTTTAACAAGATAAATCAAATGGTACTTAAATCATTTAATTTGAACAACTAGATTAGTTTTTAGACAATTTTTTCTAAAAAAATTATGTTATATTTTTTTGACTCCTCTTTATTTATCAGAAAAAATAGTATCTTTTGTCTGATCTCCTTTCTTGTATAATATTATTTATGGATGCCCCCAAAAAAACCTAAGATGATAATTTATATAATATGTTAATAAAGTTTTTAATTAGTAAAAATTATTTATTTAATTAATTTTATCTAATTTTTTTTTTGCTACTAAGAAAAATAAAGCTTTGAGCTTTCAAGCTTATTATTTTTATTACCAGATTTAGATATGATTACATATTATATATGTCATTATTAGGTTTTTTAAGGTCTAAATCTGATAAATCATATAATAAGTATAAAAGCCTAATGCCTTATTCTCTCTTTGCAATATTTATATTAGATGAATACTTAAAAGATTTGTATTTTAAAATTTTGGTTTTAAAATTGCATGCACTATTATTTATATAGAAAAAATAAGGATGCTATACAGAAAACAAATTGAGCCTATTTTTAACCAAACTTAGTGCAGAATTATAAGTTTGATAAGTTTTTTTTTATTTTTTAATTAAAACTAAGTTAATTTAAATAAATTTTTATTAATTAAAATTAGATACTCAAAAATATTTCCATATTGGTAATCAAAATATAATAATTGTTATTAATATTATAATTATTGCTTAATTACCAATATGATAATAAAATGTTATTAATTTGTTAATTACTTCAGAAATGTTTTATTATTGGCAGGAGTGTAGCAACAGACATTTAGTGTTTACGCATGGTGATATAAAAGTTATGTTTTTAATACAGTTTGATTTAAAAAATTACTTTTTTGATGTTTCTTTATATCAGTTACATAAAATTAGATCATAATCACAATTTGGAAATTTTTTGTTTGCCTGCACGCATGTCGCGAGATTTGAATTAAAAAAAAATTACTAATAAAAAAATCAACAAACAAAAAAGTAGACCTCACATTAAATTACTATACAGACTGGAAAAAGACTCTTAACCTGTATATCTTAGAAAATCTTTTATTGCTAAGTTTCAAGACATTCACAAATTATACAATAGTGTAACAGGTTAAATTCATGCTATAGCGATTATCTAGCAACATTGAGTAGGTAGGCCGATAGGCAAGGCATGATGGTTGACTGTAATCTGAATCGCAACAATTGTAGTAATCAATATGTAATTGAGTAAGTAATAAAGAATAGAATACTTACAGGACTATAGTAATATGATTACGATCTTTGATCGTGATCGTACTATGATGATCGATAATTTATGCAAGGGCAATTATGTGGTAATTATCATAAGTGAATTAATTAGTAGTTCACATAAACAATGTAATTAAATAATGCAATTAGTAAAGTTAAATAGGTATAAAAGGCAGAACGATCAAATTAATAAAAACTTACTTCTTTCCTTGCGTTTTATTGACAAAAATAAAAAAACGACCAGTTACATCTGGTAGCGGATAAATCAAAATCTGTTTTTTTTAATAAAATAAAATAAAAAAATGTTTTTTAGCTATATATAAAAATATTTGCAAGTGTACCGCAGACTTGTGAATCTACTAAGCCATGACGCAGAGCGATTTCAACAACTTAGTTGAAAAGTTTATTAGAAATCAGGATAATATCAATATTCAACTTACCCGTATTTGCAAGGTCAACAAAAGCGAGAAGATAATATACTAGCAGAACTATCTCATGTTTAGCAGAGCACATCAACAAAAGGCTTAACAGTACAGTTGCCAATATTTGGCGGTAAAGAAAATGAAAACATCATGACTTGGTTGTTACAAGTCGAGTTATTATTCAAGGCACGGAGGATAGATGGTGAAGAACGACTTCAGCATATTATTACGGGTTAAAAGATACAGCACTTCAGTGGTATTTAAACATGATTCAAGTTCATAAAGAGCATAAGCCTTTTGCAAATTGGGACAAATTCAGTAAAGCAGTCAAGAAAGCGTTCCAATCTCCACAGCACCAACAGTACTTGCAAAGGCAATTATGGAATATAAAGCAAACCTCGACGGTATTGGAATACACTTTGAGATTTCGCAATATTCTTGGACAGGTGGAGAGTATGAATGAAGCTGATAAAATCTTGTATTTTACGGAAGGACTTAAGGCTGCTATTAGGGTGGAAGTGAATTATAGATCCCCAGAAAGTTTTGAAAAAGCAGTCCGTATGGCCTCTATGTATGATACGGCGATGTATGGTATTAGTGGAACAAGGTACCAAGCCATTAAAGAAGTCAAAAGTAGTATGATGAAAATATGTGATTCAGATAATGGTAGCATGATACTGATGGAACTCGATAAAACAAAGGCAAGGCGAGTCCAAGAATATAACCACTCATACAAAAACAAAAAGAACTTCATTCAAGGAAAAAATAGTAATAATCAAAAGAAAGAGTACAGGCAAAAAGGATTATGTTTCAAATATGGCCTGAAGGGCCACATAGCAAAAATGTGCTCCAACAAGCCTAAGACAAGTCTTAGTACGTTGGCAAATACAACTGACAACACTAAGCAAGTTAGTAAATTAAGCCAGGACTCGTTAGTGGAAAAAGAGAAAAGCTCTTAAAAGTTGCAGGCAAAATCTGTGAAAAGAAAGCCCTAATCCTGATAGATTCTGGTGCGTCTAAAGATATTATTAACGAACAATTTGTGGAAAAACACCGCTTAACGATTAATAGTATAGAAAAGGAAAGATCAACCGTAGAATTGGCGGATAGCACATCATGTATATCGAGTGGATACGTATCGAATATTACAATACAGATGAATCTTTGGAAGAAAAGTAGATCACGAATGGAAGTCTTGCCGTTACTGAAATATGATGTAGTATTGGAGAAACCTTGGTTATATGATCATAATCCTTGCATTAACTAGAAAGAAAATGAAGTGTCATCATGGAAAGAAAGGAGAGTTTACAAAATTAGCATGCGAGCTAGTGGAAAACAGGTGCAGCTCGCTTTAGCAATGATTTCCTGATATTAAATAGTAAAGGAAATCAAATAGAAGGCAGAGTTATTTGTGATACTGACCACAACAGAGGCAAAAATGGAAAGAGTAAGAGAAGTAGAGATACCTGCGTTTTTAACAAAAGTGGTTGATAAGTATAAAAACGTTTTTTCGGAGGACCTATCGAATCAATTACCTTCACAGAAAAACATCGATCATGCAATTACCTTACAAAAAAATATAGTACCACCATTTGGCCCCATCTACAGATTATCATTCCATGGGTTAAAGGAACTAAAGAAACAGTTAACTGAAAATGTGAAGAAAGGCATAATTCGTCCTAGCTCGTCACCTTACAGAGCTCCAGTACTATTTGTAACAAAAAAGAACAGTTCTCTTTATATGTGTGTGGATTACAGGGTATTAAATAAACTTACAATTAAGAATCGATACATACTTCCTCGTATCGATGATTTGTTAGATCAACTTACAGGTGCAAAATACTTCAGCAAAATTGATTTAGATTCTGAGTACTACCAGTTACGTATTAAAGATGATGATATAGAAAAAATGGCATTTCGGACACAGTATGGTTATTACAAGTTCCTCATAATACCGTTTGGATTAATAAATGCCCCAGCTTCCTTTATGCACCTAATGAACGATATTTTTAAAGACTTTTTAGATAAATTTGTAATCATCTACCTTGATGATATA
Organism: Gigaspora rosea; assembly: GCA_003550325.1. NCBI lineage: Eukaryota > Fungi > Glomeromycota > Glomeromycetes > Diversisporales > Gigasporaceae > Gigaspora > Gigaspora rosea. The sequence continues at coordinate 267,445 of QKWP01000564.1, forward strand.
TTAATTTATAGTAAGTCACAGGACAAACACGTACAACATGTGAGTCAAGTATTGGAGAAGTTGCAGATACATCAATTATATGGGCATATTAAGACATGTGGATTTGGAAAATCCAGTATTGAATTCTTAGGATATATCGTATCACCGGCAAGACTTGCAACAGATCTAAAAAAGCTGAAAGCCATAAAGACTTGGGTAGTACCTAAAAATATTCATGAACTCTGGTCATTTTTAGGTTTGGTTAATTTTTATAGGAAATTTATACGTGGTAGCTCTAAGCTTGCCGCGCCTCTTACAGGTCTTCTACACAAAAATCAACTTATGAATGGGTACTCATGCAGAACGAGGCATTTAAAAGGCTTAAAGAGGCACTTATGAGTGCTCCGGTGTTAGCTATACCCAACTCTGAGAAACCATTTGTGGTCATGACTGGTGCATCTGATTTTGCAATCAGTGCCATATTGAGTTAAGACCAGGGAAATGATGAACAACCTGTGGCATATGAGTCACGAAAAATGACACTAGCTGAAATTAATTATCCAATTTATGAAAAAGAACTCTTAGCTGTGATTCATGCTTTGAAAGTATGAAAGGTATATTTGGAAGGACAGGTCTTCACGATCGTCATCAATCATGCCTCACTTGAATTTATCAATTCTCAAACAAAGCTTTCGCGGCAGCAAGCCAGATAGGTCGAAACACTACAGTCCTATAATTTTAAAATCAAATATAGACCAGGTAAGGATAACATAGTGGCTGATGCCTTATCCTGGAAACCCAAAGTTTGTATGATTTCAACCATATATGTTGACTCTGCATTTTATACAGTACGGGACAACAAGAAACATCCAATTTTTTCGCAATTGTTTAAAGTCTTATAACTTCATAACAAATAATTATTTTAAAAATCCCTCTTACAAATTTATTATTTATAACCTAAACTACAAATCTGTAAGACAGGTTTTTAATATCTTGCTTTTTACAAGAGTTATAAGAGATCAAAGTTTGGTAATTTTAATAGTAAACCGAAAATTTGGCGCAAAGAAAATTACCTAATCATATTGATGCTAGTCATGTGCAAGCAATTTTATTGGTTAATACTCATTATTAAAAAATCAAATTTGGCGTCTTAATAAAGATTAGCCAATCAGAAGTTGTATTATATAACCAAATTTGGCACTTAATGAAAATTAGCCAATCAGAAGTTGTGTTACATAACCCAAATTTGGCGCCTCCCCAAAAAAATTGGATGCTTCTTGCTGTCCCGTACTGTACAACAATTAAGGAAGAGTATACTAATGATGAATACGTGGCACAATTAATTTATGCTTTAAAGAAACCTAATGGCAGTAACGCTAAACAATTAAAGCATCAACTACATTGTTATCAACTAGAAAAGGATGGTTTATTGTACTTGGTAGAAACTCCAGAAAACCCTGACTGTGTGTAATACACACGTCAAGGATGAAAGTAGGCATCCTCTATAAATACCATGATAATAATGGGCACCCTGAAGTAGACCGTACATATAGTAGCATACACCATTTATATTATTGGAGAAAAATGGGTAAAGACATAAAAAGGTATATAAACAGTTGCGAAAGCTGCCAGAGGAACAAGACGTCATATCAGACATCTTCGGGATTTCTGCAACCGTTAATAATTCTGAAACAGTCATGGGAGCATGTTTTAATAGATTTTATAACACATTTGCCGATTATGACTGGTGGCTATGATGCCATTATGGTAGTAGTAGACCGCTTTAGTAAAAGAGCACATTTTATTCCTACTCATACAACTGTCATGGTGCATGAGGTCGCAAAATTATATTTTCAAGAGATATTCAAAAATCACGTGATATCATGTGGTATCGTATCGGATAGATATCCAAAGTTTGTAGGTAATTTCTGGAAGAAGCTGTTCAAACTACTGGAAACAAAACTCAATATGTTTTTGGCTGCCTACCCACAAATGGATGAACAAACTGAACGAGTAAATAGGATATTGGAGGATATGCTACAGGCCTACATTAATTATAGACAAGATAATTGGGATCAGCTATTGCCAGCTGCAGAATTTGCATATAATAATGCGCAGCAATCATCTACAGAATTTATACTGTTCTAACTTGACTATAACCAACACCCAATAACCCCGAGCACCTTAGCAGCTAGGGTATTAAACAAAGTTAAAGTAAAAGCAGTACACGATCTTTATGAACATTGGACCGCAACTATGAAAATGGCCCATGATACGTTGGTTGTGGCACAGAAAAGGCAGGCAAAGTATTATAATAAGAGGCATAAAGACGTCAAGCTACAAGAAAACGCACAAGAAATGCTCTCTACGCAACACCTTACATCTATAGTGGATTCAAAACGAAGGTCGAAGAAATTGACTTCGAAGTTTGTTGGTCCATACATAATTGAAAAAAGTTATTAGCAATGGCATACAAACTGGCTCTGCTGTCATATATGAGTATTCACTCTATATTCCATATTTCACTATTAAAACTCTACGTACCTAATGAATTCAAAGAGCAGAATGAACTACCGCCACCTTCAGAATTCCTTGAAGGATTGGATTCGGTACCTGAATTTGAAGTCGAGGAGCTCTTGGATAAGCAAACTTATTACCAAAAGCCCCAATACCTGGTCAAATAGAAGGGTTATCCCCTTCATGAGGCTACATGGAAGCCATTATCAAATTTGGGGAAGGCCATAGAGTCGGTAGAGAGGTATGAGGCGGGTAATCGTAATTTAGGTGTATCTAGTTTAGGAGATAAAAGTGTAATAGGTTAAATTCATACTATAGCGATCACCTAGTGACATTGGGTAGGTAGGCCAATAGGCAAGGCATGATGGTTGACCATAATCTGAATAGCAACAATTGTAGTAATCAAATTGTAGTAATCAATATGTAATCGAGTAAGTAATGAAGAATAGAATACTTACAGGGCTATAGTAATATGATTACGATCTTTGATCGTGATCATACCACAATAATCGATTATTTATACAAGGAAGTTGCAAGGGCAATTATGTGGGGATTATCATAAGCGAATTAATTAGTAGTTCGCATAAACAATGTAATTAAATAATGCAATTAGTAAAGTTATGTAAATATAAAAGGCAGGACAATCAAATTAATAAAAACTTACTTCTTTCCTTGCGTTTCATTGACAAAAATAAAAGAATGACTAGTTACAAATAGTCTCTAAATATATAGTACAAGAATTTATTTTAGTGAAAATTTAGTAACTGTATTTTTTAATAACTTTTTTGATACTTTTATTATTAAAATTTACATCTAGTTGGATGTAATAATAATATATCTAAACTTAAAATATTTTTGATTTAGGATGATTTTTTAATACAACTTTTGAGCGATTAAAATCGACAAAATGGTTTTTATTACGACTTTTGAGCGATTAAAATTAATACAATTAATAGAAATAGTTCTTATTACTAGTAGTAATATTTTTTATCTATAATTTCTAGATATGAAATACAAATTTTATATTAGCTAGAATCAAATTCATGTCTTTATATATTTTTTTTATAGATTATTGAGCAGTATATTAGGGCTATTATATTCGCATTGATTATGTGCTATTTTTTAAGATTATTTATTAATCGATGTATATAAGAAATTAATTTATAATATATCTAAACTTACAATATTTTTGATTTAGGGTAATTTTTTAATACAACTTTTAAGTAATTAAAATTGACAAAATAGTTTTTATTATAACTTTTGAGCAATCAAAATCGATGCAATTAATTGAAATAGTTCTTATTACTAGTAGTAATATTTTTTATCTATCATTTCTAGATATGAAATATGAATTGTATTTTAAAAATTAATTTATTAAAATTGTATAATTGTTTATTTTAAAAAAATAAATTTACAATTTTTTTTTTTGAGAAACACAACCATTGTCTTTAATTTTAAGTCACACTGCATCTTAGTTCTAATTATTTAACCAACCCAACCTGATGCTTTTTAATATTAAAATAATTAGGTTTTATTTAAAAATTTAAATTTTAGAATATTTTTGCTCCGGTCTTACAATGCTGTGCATTATCTAGTATAGAATAATTTCTGTGCATCCTGCTACACAAAATATTGCATACTATGCCTATAATTTACAAAATCAAAATTCAAAATCATGTCCATATATTTTTCTAATATAAGTATATAGTTCAATTATATTATTTTTTTGCTATTTTTAATTTTGAAATACTTAATACTATTCTTCATTTGATTTACTAACTGATTTTTTTCAAATAGATAATTCATAATAGTTTCGTTGTTCCAATCTGTTATTGTACAATTAGTAGATATAAATATTTGCCAAAAAAAGTTGGCTTTGTATTCTTGTTCTAATTTATCTAAAGTTGTAGAATAATTTATATCAAATAAAGTTTTTTTACAAATAGATTTTAATACTCTAGTTTGATGCCAAATAGTATTTGGTAAAATGTCTTTATATTTATTAACAATTTATTATCTTAATAAATTGTAATTGAATATAAATTATTATTGATATATTGTAAAAACCTGACTATTTAGTTTTATATTTATAAAACAATAATGCTATATATGGGATTTGAATATTTAATACTACCAAGCAAATCTACAAAAATAAAAAATATTTTTCTATTTTAATTATAAAGAGGTAAAAAGTAATTTTTTTTTAATTTAAACCTAAATATGCAAGCACTAAAAATTTATTCTTAGTACAATAACATAACTTATGCTCTGATTTTTGGAATTTATAAAAAAAGCTTATTTTTTTAAAACTTTAAAGCTAAATAATTTCCTATTTGATAGCACATTTTCTTATGCCCCTGTTGGATTTTTATGATTTTTAGCTCATTGAAATTGTCTTAAAGAGATGAACAGTTTGGTAGTAAAATCATTTAAAATGAACCAGTAGATCAAAAATTATTTGGCTTTAAAGTTTTAAAAAAATAAGCTTTTTTTATAAATTTCAAAGATTGGAGCATATGAAGAGATTGATATATAGAAGTTATTGCTATAAAAGCACTTGTAACAATGCTACTACGTTGTCCACTTCTTTTACAAATATGACCAGGTTGTAAAAAACTATATATTGTAATATAGTAACTTTTAGGCAAGAAACTATATATCACTTGACTTAACATAAGAGGGTAAGGAATGTGAAGATAAAAGAAAATAATTAAGAAAATAAAAAGAAAAAATAAAAAATTTATAGTCAAAGAATAAATTTAGTTTATTATAAGATTTTTAAGTACAAATATTTTTAGAAAAGAAGATTTGTCAAGAACAGAACTTACTCTGCCTTGGGAAAAAAGGCAGGGTTTATATATCTGTAGAAAATTAGAATTTTCACTATAACGAGATATTAAAAAAATATAATAAAGAGATTTTTTTTTATTTAATTCGGCAGTCTTGCCTATACTTTATTAGGTTTAATAATATTATAATTTAAAATATTAACTTTGCAGGAAGCTATTCTCTTTGGCAACTAAATTACAAGTATTGGCTCATCTAGTTGTTCAAAGAATACCTATGTGCGACCTGCTATAGTAAGATTTACCTCCATACCGACCTATCCTGCATTTAGATTTGTCAGTATTTCACCGGACAGCTCTTATGGCCTGTCAAGACTACTAAATAATTTTTCACCATTCAGCCCGTTGGCCACCTTTAATCCAACTCAAGACTTCGCATCTGGTTATATCTAGGACAGCTTTCCACCTTTCTTCAGCTTCTTTTGTTTTACTTCTTCCTTGTACCTTGTTTTTCTTTTCATTCGTTTCTGCTTTTTTGGTTTGTTTTTTTTCTTTTTTTCCTCCCTTTGGCATCTGAGAAAGGTCTTCTTTTTTCTTTACGCCCTATACCATTTTCTTTTTCCCACTCTTGCACTAATTTACATCTTGCGACCCAGATATCGTTGTAAATCCTTTTCATCCAATTTTTCCAAAATCTTACCACAAATTTTCTTGTTTGGGCATTGGACTTAAAACTTGGATGCAGCTCTTCGAAATCTTCTCTCGTGATTAGTCCCCTTATCTACTGCTCCCTTTTCCGAAGTTCTTTGTCCATGCTTCCTTTTTCTATCATAACTAAGATCTCTTCTTTCTTTTCAGGTATGTCTTGTATTCCTTCTATTTCTTTTAGAGTCAACTCTACCTCATACTCTTCAATATCTCGTACCAGATTCAATGAAACTTCACAACTTACTAAATGCTCTATGTTTTCTGTTTTCTTTTTACAAACAATATATCTGTCATCTCTATATATATCTGGTTTCCGTTGCTTAAGCCTTTCTAGCACAGGTAAGATATTATTTATACACTTTATTTTGAAGAGCTGTAAAGCATTTGACTTGTATATGTAGTTATGCTGTTTAGTTCCATTTTCAAGAAGTTTATACAAGATTGGCCAGTACTGTGAAGACTTTTTTTCTTGATGCGTTGTATTTTGAAGATTATGTACAAAGGTCCACACTGCTCTATTTAAGACTTTTCCAAACATCTTAACGAAAGAACGTACTGGCTTTTCTATAAGTTCATTTTCCCATCTGAATCTTAACTTAAAATCTTTTGTACTTAGTGTTAAAGGGACTAAAACTTCTCTGCAATTTGCACCTTCTTTGGCTTTGAGGTCTGCCAGATCATTAAAAAGATCCCCGAGTGACTCTTAATTTTTGTAAGGTGCATTTTTAATCGCTTCGTTTTAACTATTTCCACTATTGTTGCGATCAACCCACTATTTTTGAGCTTTAGCCATTGTCTTGCTTTATTTGCCTTGAGCCCTTTCTTTATAGCAAATATGGCTGCACTACTATCTGTTCTTATCTCTACCTCCTTCTCTTTTGGAGTTACTAAAAGTGCAGCCATGATTGCTACTAACTCTGCTCTTGTCGACGAAAACCATTTCTCAGTTCCACATGTTATTTGCCGTATAAGCTGTCCTTCTTCTGTGATTTGAACTATTCCACATCCCATTTCCATTCTTGCCGTACTCTCTGAAGTCCCGAGCGAGCTATCTGTATAAAAGAATAAACTATCTAATCCTTTATTTTGATCTAAAATTCCTATAAATCTATTTCTAAGAGTACGATTCTCGACTATTCTATTTATCAAAAATACTTTTCACCTTACACAGTCTACAGATACTACCTCTTTTCTTCTAACCCTTTGTAACTCTCTTTCCGTTATCAGAATTTTTTTCGTGCTTTTTCTTACTACTTTCTCTAAAGAAGTTGTGTAAAAATCATTTGTGGACCAACTTCCGTCTTTTGTACTAAATTCGATATGTCTCTTAGTTCTTTGTGTTTAACTATTGCTGGAACTTGGCCTTTAACCATTCTAGCACTTTTGTCCCTAAACCTAATTGTGTATTTTCTATCTCTGTATAATTTTCTATCTCTGTATATTTTCTTTCTTTTTCCTTTATTCGTCCAATTTTAATAAGATCTTTCTCCTTCCACATAACCCACTCTTTAGTTCTTTTATCTTCCTTAACCTCTTCTACTGCTATCGTGGGTGTGTTTGGATTCTTTGTTCTAAGTTTATATATTGGTTTGACTTCTCTCGTAAAATTTTCAATTATCTCCTTTTCAATCTTGTCAAACCATTTTGCTTTCTTCCCTCTTAAAACGCAATTAAATGCCAGCTTTATTTGTTTTCACGTATACAGCTTTTCCCCATCTTCTGTCATAAGCTGTGAGGTTAGCCATATCCCCATTTTATATGCGCTTGATTCTTCGTATGCGAGCTGGCCTTTTTCTAACACTTTGGCGATTTCTACATCGTTTGTTGATTCATCAGTGAAATATAATAACGTAAACTTGCGTAAGTAATTACGGCCCGAAATATTGCGCAATAATTACGGTCTAGACGAAATATTGCGCAAATAATTGCGAAATATTGCGCAATAAATAACGTAATATTA
>QKWP01000565.1:9093-34766 GCA_003550325.1 Gigaspora rosea
CCTGACTGCAAGTTGCTTGCCTCGGTGAGTGCGTAAGTTACCGAAGTGTAGATAATACCTGTGTGGGACAGGGACTGCTCTACCAAGTTTACCCGCGAGGATAAATTAGTCCTAAGGGGATGTAGGTAGCATCCGGGACTGTCTTCGACTGACTAATGTATCGGAGGGCTGTACCGGTAATCACAAGTAGAATTGATATGCGAAGCTTGGACCAGAGGGTTTAAATAGGCAATCCTCTAGTCGGGTTGTAGGTATGGCAACTAGTGTAAAACCTTCGGGCGGACTACTTAAATTAGACAACCAAAAGTTGTACGTGTGGCTAGTTGTACTCTCATTCAATGTAATTCAATTGTGGGTGCGCCCAAAGAGGCGCCCTTGATCCACAGGCTTGATTAAATAAACTCTCACCCAAAGCGGGAACTTTGACACAAAAAAAACAAAAAAAAAATATAATATATAATAAAAAAATAAAATTTTATATTAAATAGCGAAAACTTGTAATTATTGTATATTTAATAAATTAAAATATTATATAATAATAATAAATAAAAAAAAATTTATAATTGAATTGCAAAATGTTCAAAAAGCATGATTATGTGAATATAATAATTATTAATTGATATCATATTCGATATAACCGGATATATATCGATTACTATCACTATCAATAGTATCGATAGGGTATTAACCGGATATTAATCGATTACTATCACTATCGATAGTAATCGATAGGGGTGTTGATAATCGATATATATCTTACTGGTTAGTAATCGATATATATCTATATATAAAATTTGCTGATGTAGTAGTGTGTAACCAAAATTTATTTTTGCAAAAACAATGCACTGGGCCTTTGTGTAATGTATGTGCATATGTTGTATAACTAGTATATGTACTGTGATTGGATGTTGCTTTGAATCTAGATTTAGAGTTAGGGTGGGCCAGAATTATATCTAACCTGCCGGGGGCATTATCATAATAGTGCCCACCAGCATTAAGCTTAATGCTGGCTGACCCAACCAAAATAAGACTTGTGTAATGTTATACAACATTAGCAACATGTAACCAAAAATTATTTTTGCAAATACAATACACCAGGCCTTTGTATAACATAAATGTATATATTATTTTGAATTCTAAAAATAGAAAATCTTGTGTAACTATGTTGAAATAGCAAAATACCATAGTGGAAATAGTAGCCCCCTATAAAAATTTTTATATAACATATTGTGTAACTGCTATATACTTTGCTATCGCTTATTTATTTTTATATTTTACTAGTAAAATTTTTAATTTTTAAAAAATAAAATTTTTTGTTTACAAAATCGTGTAATTTGATTGGTCAGAATAAAGGGTATAACATGTCACACGTGTGACAAATTTTTATTCTCTTGATAATATATAAGTACCACCAAAAAAAATTTGTCATCAAGATTTTAATCTATTGTTTACTAGACTTAATTTATCTGAAATCTAAAAAATTATATCAGTTAAATTATAAATTTGTAACTTCAATATCAGATTTTTATTAGCAAGGGGGCATCCATAAATAATATTATGTACCTCCTCATAGTAGCGCTTGACCCCCCTACTATATAAAAAAATTTTTTAAAATCCGTATGTTTATATATAAAATTTTACAAAAACTTGAATAAGTAATCCGATTTGGATGATTTAGGTACCATTCGATTCGTCTCAGTGGAGATGAATCCAATGATACCAAAATCATTTCATTTGGATTACTGGATCAATAGTTATTCACAAAAAACTATTGATTTTATAGTCATTTTATAAGAAAACATAATAACCAATAGTATTTGGCCAATAACTTTTGATTCAGTAATCCAAAGGAAATGAAATTGGTACCATTCGACTTCTCTCACCAAGACGAATCAAATGGTACCAAAATTATTAAATTTGGACCACTAGTTCAATTTTTAGCCAATTTTTTCTAAAAAAATTACGTTATATTTTTTTGACCCTTCTCCTTATTTATTGAAAAAAACATTATCATTTGTCCAACTCCTCTTGCATAACATTATTTATAGATGCTCCCAATGCCCATACAATATACTGAGGTATTTTACAGATCAGTATAGTATAGGAGGACCCCGAATAATCTATGTGAGGTTATATTTAAGCACCATAGTAAAAATTTTTTTAGTTAGCGCTTTTGGTTTAGTATATATAAGCTACATTTCATACATTAGATCAAACTTTCACCTATCTTTACCTTTTTTTGAAATACAGCATCCCTAAAAAAAACAGAATGTTACCTAAAAAAAGTATGTAAAAAATAAACAAAAAAATGTACCAAAAAAAATAAAAAAAAAAAAAAAAAAGCTGTTTTGAACGATTTTTACCCCTCTCACTTTTACTCTCTCCCCCTTTTACCTCTCTCCCCTTTTATTCCCTTTCTCTTTTACTCCTCTCTTCTTTTTATCTGCCGGATTATTATTATAGCCCAGATTTTTCATTAGCACATTTCAAATATAACATTTATAAAAATTACCCCATTAGCATTCTTTAAAATATATTTATTTTGCTATGGTGCTCCAAGTCACTTCTCATCAAATTCTGATTGCGTTTTTAAAATCTTATAACTATAAAATCCAAAGATTTATTTAATAAATAACCGATAAAAATAAAATATTATCTTTAGCTCTATCAAACTTATTGGTTAGAATTTTTTAAAAAGTCCAAATATCAAAATTATATGACATTAAAATTTAAAAAATTTATACAATTTATTATGTAAGCTATAAAATTGGCACCTTGTTGTTACATATAATTTATATCAAAATTGGCGTCACATTAGGGTGTGAAATGTCATATGATCTACAAACATAGTGAAGATCATATATTAAATTTTACTAATAAAGATTTTTTGTCGATCATTCTGTTTAATAACAAAAACATATAAAATTTTAAATTGAAATAACTCCTGAACTATTCATGAGATACATGCGAAATTATATTTATTAGATTCCTTTTAACATTCTTTTTAAAGCAATAGAGCTCTTTTCTTATTTTTCATATAAGTTAAAGTGAAAACTGATTACTAAAACACGATTAATTTTATAACAATAAAAAAAAGAGCTCTATTACCTTAAAGAGAACATTAAGTAGAATCTAACAAAGGTATTTTTACTCGTATATCTTTAATAGTTCAAAAGTTATTTCAGTTTAAATTTTATATTGATAATGATAATGACCGTAACAAGTGTTATTAGCAGTCAGAAATAGGTTGCAGATCATGCAGATCATCAGAAAAATCTTGATTAGTAAAAATTATTATGTGATCTTCACTATGTTTGTATTTGTTATGCTATTTCACACCCTAGCATCACATATATTCGATCTACATAAAATTGGCGTGAAACTGATAATCGACAAAAGTCGCTACATAGTAAAGTCTAAATTTTACTAAGCAAATCGAAAAAAATCGATTAAGTAACTTTATTTAGCAGATCAAAATACACTTAATACAAAATTTTCATAGGTATTAAAGAATTTTTTATTAATTGACTTTTAATTTTTACGTTTGACAGAAATATTAAAGTTTTTTAAAAAAATATATTCGCCCCACAATTGACAAACGTTGCTACATAATAAAGTCTAAATTTTACTAAGTAAATCGATTAAAATATTAAGTAACCTTATTCAGCAGATCAAAATACACTTACTACAAAATTTTGATAAGTATTGGAGAACTTTTTATTAATTGACTTTTGATTTTTACGTTCGACAGAAAAATAAAATTTTTTAAAAAAATATATTTGACGAACACTTCGCTATGATGGCAGATAATTTAGGCTGAGTTACAAATTTTTATATATAGCCAAATCTAAATTTGGCGCATCTTGGATATATCTAGCCAAATTTGGCATACCTTGAATATATCTAGCCAAATTTGGCGCATTTGATGAGAAGTGACTTGGAGCACCATATTTAGCAGGTTTCAAATATAACCTTTTTCTCCAATACCTACTTTTCAAATATAACCTTTTTGAAAATGGCCCTCTATTAGCTATTTTTCAACTATGACCTCACATAGATTATTCAGGGTCCTGGTATAGATGAGCAGATCCAGTGTTGGGCTGGACATTGGACATGGACATTGGACCACCCATGTCCAGTCCAGTCCAATCCATTGGACCAGAAGGGGTTGGACATTGGATATTGTATAACATTAAATTAGTACATAATCTTGTGATAATTAGCTAATCAAATTATAAATTTTTGTACTATTATACTTGATTTATTATAATATACTTTTGATGCAATATAAAATTCAAATAATTTAACAATTTAAAAATTAACTATAGTTACTACTAAATAAGCTACCTTTTTGGACACAAAAAATCTGGGTAGCTTATTTTTAGATATAATTGATTTTTGGTTAATTGCCAATAATCATTATTATATACTGGTGAAATTAATTTCACCAATTTCACCAATTCACCACCAATTTCACCAATAGTGGTGAAATTATTTCATCACATTTCACCACATTTCACTAGCATCTATAGTCATTATATTGTAAAGTCTAAATTCTACTATGTAAATTGATTATTAGCACTTATATAAACTTATTCGGGAAAATAAACTGTACATATTTTGAAAGTTTCATTAAAATAGGTGTACTTTTTATTATTTGACTTTTAATTTTTACATTCAATGAATATATTTTGTTAATAAAATTTTAATCTCTTTATTGAACATAAAATTTAAAAGTCAATTAATAAAAAGTTTCCAATTTTGTTATAAATTTCAGTATATATGTATTTTGATCCCCTAAATAAGTTTACTTAAGTGACTTTAATTAATTTGCTTTAGAAAAGTTTAGACTTAACTATATTGCAACTTTCATCAATCATGAGTAGCTGATTTTTAAGTCAAAGAAATTTTTGAGTTTTTTGACCAAAAGAGGTAGCTTATTTTTAAAAGTGGCTTATTTTTAGCAATATACAGTATAAAAAACTACTAATTTCTGTAACTAAAATAGAATCAGCTTAATTAATAACATATAAAATTACTATATATATATAGTAGAGCTTTAATCTAAATTTGGCAATTTGAATTAATCCTTTAATCCAAATAAAGTTAGATATCCTAATTAGAGATTTTAATCAGATTGGTTAAAGAACTTGAATTACAAATCTAAGGATATGCTTTAATGCTAACTTTAAATATATAATGCAGATTCAATCTGGATTTGATAAAATCCAGATGATCTATCAAAATTAATTATAATATTATATATTAAATAGAATTCCTTTATTGCTCAGGTTTATATAGAATTCTATTGCAACTTATACTAATTTAGAATTAATTTAATTTCTTTTATTATAGAGATTTAAATAGAATTTTGTTGTAGCTTATATAGTAAAGAATTTTAAAATTTTAGGAAATAGTTGGACATATTGGACCTGGACTATGTCCAAGCATATGTCCAATGTCCAGTCCAATTATGTTGAAATTAGATGGACATATGTCCAATGCCAACACTGAGCAGATCCATATAGTATAGGCCGAATTTTTAAATCTATACTATACTGATCTGGTGTAATATATATTAGGGTTAGGGTTAGAGTTAGGAATTATAGCTGATTGGTATGATATAGATTTAAAAATTTGGCCTATACTATACAGATTTGCTCATCTATACCATACTGATCTGCTATAATCTCTTTTTATTCTTATGAGCTGATGAAATAATTTGAGGGGTACTATAAGTACAGTACTTATTAGGGTGTCACATGGCATATTTAATCAAACCTACAAAAGGTCACTATGTAATTTTACTATGATCGAATTTTTTAATTAGCGAAATTACAAATAATTGACTAAAATATCATTTTCTTTAATTATTTATAAATAAAGTACAAAATTCTAAAAGGTTCCTCTGAATATTGCGCTTCTTTTTCTAATTTCTTTTGAGTGAAATCTCATCATAAAAACTATCTTTAAAAATTTACGCTCGATTTTTGCAAAAACTCAAGTAAATTTTTATTATTGCACGAAATTTTTTTAATAAATTATTAGTTGAAAACCTAAAATTTACATATTAGTATAAAATATTCGAACGTACCTTTGTTTGACACTTTGTAAACATTTTGTGAAAATTTCTAAGCAATTCCTTGTCGTTTTAGTAAGTTGAATTGTTTTTTTTTTTTTTTAAACTTTGGCAGTCTCACCGACAAGTGATTTATTAGAATTTTTAAGATATACAGACTTTTACAACAGTAATGAGAATACAACTAACCACACGTACACTTTTGGTGTCTAATTTAAGTGGTCCGCCCTAAGGTTCCATACTAGCTGCCATACCTGCAACCCAACTACGGGAATTGCCTATTTAAATCCTCTGATTATCCGCTAAGCCCATAACCCTCTAATACTTAACCTTTGACATTACCTGGCATGACACCTCTTTTGGGTGAATTCCCAGGAATGACCTGCCGCACTATGCCAATCAAACTGGTTGACATAGATTTTACTGGTACGATACATGTCCCACCCAATTAATTGTACAGTTTCTTTTAGCGATCGATGCTACGGCTTTACCCATATACTCGCAGTCCAGATTTTTGTGAACTGCTAATATCGCCTACTACAACCCTCGTAAGGTTTGTTGTCCGACCCGGCACCCTCTTCTTCTGATAGCACTGTCGTAGCCAGTTATCTACCTCCTTACTCAGGATTTGCTAAGGGGTTTCTGTTTTTCCAGTTTCCTGGATTTGTCGGTGTAATGATTCACCAATTCGCTCGAAAGCTTCCATTCAAGATGGTGGAACCAAGATTACAGGTATTTTTACCCAACTGATCTTAAACTATAGTTACCGTAATACAGGCCTATTTTTCAAAACGTCGCTAGTGGGATTCGAACTTTTACCTGCCGCTTGGGGGTGACAACCTGGCAACTTCTCTAAGTCGCCACACCCTATGTTAAATTGTTTTGAAATTTTTAATAAATATATTAAAATTATTGTTATATCGATATGATTAATAGTAATAACGACTGTTTTCCTTCATGTAAGATGAAAAATTTGTAATATATTAAATTCTATAGTTACCTTATATAGTTTGATTAATTAGTCCGTTTACTACCCTAAGTACTTATGTTCTTGTTTCATGAACTTATACTGACTTTAATTCTACTAACTACTGATTTTTAATTTGCAAGCTAAATGAAATAAATAACACGAATAAAATAACAAGAGATGCAGTAAAATCATTCTAATGATAGTTGTCACACTGCCGTAACTATAGCAAGTAATATAGTAAGTTACGGCATTATAGCTGTAATTAGGGTTCCGCAATTTGATTTGATCTTCAAATGTTTGAATCAAATATTTGATCAAATTCAAATTCAAATTTGACTATATTTGATTTGATCAAATTCAAATATGGCCAAATTTGATTTGATTTGACAAATATTTGATTTGATTTGAAAATTACTATTAAAAATTCAAATTCAAATCAAATTCAAATTCAAATATTTGAATCAAATCAAATTCAAATAAGGGTCAATTTGATTTGATCAAATTCAAATTGATCCAATATTTGATTTGGTTTGAATTTGAGGAACCCTAGCTGTAATACCATATATTACTTGCCATGTTACGGCAGCGTAATGACTATCATTGGGATGATTCTATCGCATCTCTAGAAATAACCTAAAGAGTACTATGTAGTAGTAAAGTATTTATATTATTGGTTTTGGATTTGATTTGCCAATTTTAATTTTGCCAGTTAATAAATAATTTTAGGGGGTTTTGGGTTTAGTCTAGATAGAGTTTGGAATATAGTTAGAGTTTGGCAACTATGTTAGGATAGGGTTAGGGTTTGGGTAATTATGTTAGAATATGGGTAGAGTTTGAGTGATTATATGATAGGGTTAGGGTTTGGGTACGTTAGGATATGGTTAGAGTTTGGATGATTATTGGATAAAGTTTTGTATTAGTAGTATTATAATGGTTATATGCTATATTATATAAAAAATAAAGATGTTTATTAATTATAAATGGTATGTATTTATTATTATTATATAATTATATTAATTGCACAGATCAAGTAATATGAGTACAGGGTACATGTATATAAACTCAAAATTTTTTTATTTGAATAATAACAATAAAAAATAAAATGTTTATGTAAAATTTTTTTGTTATTTTTTTATTTAGTACAACCAAGTTTTGCCTTGCACAAGTAAAGCAGCATTTTCTGCTACACCCTCTATTACTAAACTGTATGTCAAATAACCTGTGTTTGCATTTTGTTCAGGTCAAATTGTCTGTCTAACAAAACCATGGCGAACAAGATCTGTCAAAGCCAGTTCGGCTAATACCTTTGTACATAAGTATTTTGGTTTTGAACGGTTACTAAGATCTTTTAAGTCTAATTTTCTATCTTGAATTTGTGCATTTTTTGTGTGAGTGAATATATCTACCACATCCAAAAGTGTAATTTGTTTGTCATTATTTTCATATAATTGTGTTACTATTTCTAACAAATTCAAAATCTCTGATTTTACATTTATGTGATTTGGATCATCATTTTAACATTTGATGCAGTTATCACAAGAATTGCAAACCGGTGATATTGAATCCGTTGACCATGCGTGGTATTGTGATACTAATTGAAACTGACATTCATAAGGGGTAATACAATAGTATATTACTTCAAATAATTTAAGTCGTGCTTCAGCTAGATAACGTTCTTGCTGGGTAGTTTGCTCGTTATTGTCCTCATTACTACAAATTGGATTTATGAAAAAATAATACCTTTCTCGATTATCCGCAATCATGGTATAATTTGTACAAATATCTTTTTTAGAATAAAGAATAATGCATTCAGATTTTTGTTGATCTCGTCCAGCTTAACCCAAATATTGGAAAAGACTAGCTGTTGATGAAAGTATTAGTATTTTGTTTTATTTAATATAAATTTTATTTACTATAATAATATATAAGATAGCGATATATTTTTCAGTCCATCATATTATATTATGTACTATATCTCAGTGTAAAAGAACATGGATACCAAATCCAGAATTTTTATACACACTAGCAGTTTATCACAGTAGCGCAGCACATTAATGATACTCTTAATACTCAATTATCTTTATGAACTAATCTTTTTTTAATACTGCCTGATCATCACCAACTGCATTATATTTGCTAGTATGAGAACTGCCATGAAAATAATAATTATTTTCTTCTGTTTTAATTCAAACATATATAAAAAAAGTGGATTGTTCTAAGGTGAATGCAGTAAGCAATTCTATGTTTGAACCAGTGTTAATGGAGATGGTTTTATTAAAGTTCCAATAGAAGTTATCTATGACGAATGATTAAGTGAATGAAGAAGAAACTGAACTTTAAATACAGAAAAAAATAGGTTGACTACTGTTAATTACTTACTGTCAACATAGCAGAAAATAAACCTTTTATACAATCGGAATAGATGCGGATGGTAATAAGAGAATTCTTTATAGGCGGTAGAACGGTAAAAAGGCAAACGTCGTGAAAAAGAAATAAAATGATTGCTTTCGCGATTTTCTAAAGCCTTTGCAAAATATTAAATGATACCTTCTTTAGTTATTCTCTCCAATTTCTTTTGAATTTGTTCTATTTTTTGATTTACTATTGCAAGTATTTTAGATTAATCAAAACCAATCATTTGAGGATAGTTTAATAATTTTCACAATTTAAAATCCATCCCATTATAAAGGTAAGCTCTAAAACGATTCTTCTTTTTTGTGTGAAATCATATTTTAACGCCAAATCAAATGCGAGCTATTCTAGATGACAGAAAACCCAGTATTCTCATAAGAATGCTATTATGACTAATCGGTAACTGATCATCTTGCACAAATATGGATATTATAAGTTGAAATTACAAGGATCCAAGAATACTAATAAAGTTTATGTACCAATCAAGATTTTTAATATTTTTTAGTATTGTTCGGGTATTACAAAAAGTCACAAGGATTTTTTATCCAATCAGATTCTCGAATTCAGATACACCCTTTTACTTGCCACTTAACCATGCACTTTATTGCACTCCGTCCATTCCTGGTATGATGCAGATCCGATCACTAGATTATGAAAATTTTGCCTATAAAAATTGTACATATGTACGAAGTTATTTTATTAGATGAATACTTTTTTATAATAAATTAATTAATAATTAATTAATTCTTTATTTATTTATGCAATAAATGGTTTCGTCATGCATCACTCATCATAAACCCGGGTCTGATCTGACACGGGTTTTTTCTGACCCAGGTTTGACCCGACACATTTTTTTTCTGACCAGGGTCTGACCCGACCTGGGTTTTATCTGACCCAATCTGACCCGGGTTGGGTCTGACCCAGGTCGGGTTGGGTTAGACCCGACCCAGCAAAAGACTCCTAGTCTGCTGCATCATTGGGGCTGGTCTTTCAAATAAGTATTAGCTTTTTTGCTTGTGTTTTACTAGTTTTTTTTGTTCCAGAACTTACTTTTCACTTTCTTTAGACACTTTTTCATTTAAAATTGAGGGCCTGAGACGTGAAATAGGTGAAGCTTCAGAGTCATTGCTGTTGAAGATTTAGCAGCATCATTATTTGAAAAGGCAGGAAGCTAGTTTTTCAAATAAGTACTACTATAGTTTTTTTTTCTTCTTTATCATCTTTTTTAAACTAGCTTTTTTTGTTCTTTAGAAGTTTTTTTTGCTTGAAATTGAGGGCCTAAAATTGTTAAAGCCTTCTTTGGTAGGTCTTGCCTCATTTCGTCTCTTCAGTGATATCGTCGTTTGGTGGTGGATTTCGTCGCTAATGATAGATTTCAATTTTGTTGGTGACAGTTGCGAAATTTACCATTTGTGTCGTGAGCAGTAAATTTCGTCATTTGTGTAGTTTTCTACGATACGTCGAAATCGAATTTTTGTAGTTTCTGTTGCAACAAAATTCTAAACTGGCATAGTTGGTTAGGGAAGTGCAGTAAATTACGTGATTAGGGTTTACATAGGTCCTGACCCCCCTAGTGATAGGACTATTGACCAATCAAATTTTAGTATATTTAAAAAATTCAAAACCGTCTTTGACCTGAAAATAAGTTACTCCATAATTGACAAAAGTCGCTACATAGTAAAGTCTAAATTTTGCAAAAAAAGTCGATTAAGTAACCTTATTCAGCAGATCAAAATACACTTACTACAAAATTTTCATAAGCATTTGAGAATTTTTTATTAATTGACTTTTGATTTTTACGTTCAACAGAAAAATTAAAATTTTTTAAAAAAATATATTCGCCCCACAATTGACAAACGTTGCTACATAGTAAAGTCTAAATTTTACTAAGCAAATCGAAAAATATTAATTAAGTAACCTTATTTAGCAGATCAAAATACACTTACCACAAAATTTTTATAAGTATTGGAGAATTTTTTATTAATTGGCTTTTGATTTTTACGTTTGACAGAAATATTAAAGTTTTTTAAAAAAATATATTCGCCCCACAATTTACTAAGCAAATCGAAAAAATCGATTAAGTAACCTTATCCAGCAGATCAAAATACACTTACTACAAAACTTTCATAAGTATTGGAGAACTTTTTATTAATTGACTTTGTTTTTTACGTTCGACAGAAAAATAAAATTTTTTAAAAAAATATATATTGACAAACACTTCAATATCATTGGCTATTTAGACTATATATATATATAGGACGTAATAGATAGCGGACCCCCAGGAAATTATGTGATTTACTGCGCTTCCCTTAGAGCACTGCGAAATCTTGAAATATTAACAATCAAATTGTCATGCATTCATTACCTTGTAGTTTCTTCAAGATTACGAGTTTAAATTACTTCTTTGAAGAACTACAGATGGCTTTACCAAAGATTCATTTTGGAGATTATCTGATAAGCAAAAACATCGTATTGTAGTTATGAAGATTAAAGGCTCTGATGAAACTCTTGGCGTGTATAATCCTATTGGTTGGGATAAACCGATAGAAGCAATGCAATAATAACTTTATTTTTTCATTGAAAAATAATACAATTCAAAATTCTATTTTAAGTTGTGTCCAAGTTTTAATACGATATAATGTATTTTCTTTTTTTTTTAATAATAAAATTTTATTAAGGTCATACAAAGAGTTTTTCACTTTGCATGACATAGTGTTTCAAATCGGTAAATTAGATTTTTTTTGAAAAATTGGATCAGCATTTTACTTATTTGCATAGGTCCGATTTTGTGAATAATCAAAGTGCATGAGATAAAAGTTTAGGATTAGAGCATTAATATTAGAAGTAATAAAATTAGAGTGATGCTTACTATATATAAAATTTCATTCCCGTCATTTTTAATTAGTGCACCAAGATCGATTTAACATTTGTTTTTTTTATACGTATTTGGATTCTTTGTTGGAATAGTCAAAATTTGCACTCTCCGATTTGGCTATTTCCTTTCATATTACTCGTGTTGGATGTATATAATCGGCCAATAAAAATTGATTACGTGAATTACATACTTAATTGATCAATCAAGCATATGACACATGATCAATTTTATTGGTCAATCACGGGGTCGCCATAAAATAAGACCCAAAAAAAAAATAAAAAAATTTAAATTAAAAAAAAATAAAAAATTTTAAAAAAAACTAAAATAAAAAAAAACTGAAAAAATAAAAATAAAATAAAATTAGAATAAATTAATTAGTGCACCAAGATTGATTTAAGTATTGGTTTTTGGCTCGTGTTGGGATTCTTTGTTGGGCGGATCCAGAATAGTTAACCCAAATTGGCTATTTCTTCTCCAGAGTTTGTATTATCGTACAAATAAGTAATTACGTGATCCTGTGATCCCGACCTAGATCAGAGATCAGATTGTTATATGATCCAGAAAATCTCACCTACACCCTGGTGCAGTCATATAGTACTATTTATAATATCTGGAGTTTTATTCAAAATCTTGTTTTGAAATCGATTAGTATAACTTATTTGCTAATGCTTGCCTGGCCAGCTGGCCTTACCAACTAATAACTAAAGACTAATGCTTCATCGATTAGTATTTGTATGTATTTTGTATAGCACCAGGTACTATATTTAAATAATTAACATAGTTATATTAGGATCCCAAAGAACTCTAATACAACTTAGATGATTCTAAAAAAGGAAATTTTGCATGAAAATTCATCAAACATTACATTTTTATATAGTAAATTTTCAAATTTTGCTCTATTTTATATATTTATTTGGCTAAAATACTGCTAAAATTATACAAACTCAGATCTAAGTTGTATTAGAGTTCTTCGAAGTCCTGTTATATTTCTGGGTCTTATTCAAGAACTAGACTAGTAGTACAATGAATAATACTCAAATCTTAATTATTGGTGTATTATTTTATAAAAATACTATAAGTGGTACTATATGGTATATAATATTATATTCTTTTACTTTTAATTTTAAAATAGATTTTGTTTGATATTAGTTAAACAATTGGATTAGAATTAGTATTTTAAAAATAAAATTGATTATAAGCAATTAAAATAAATAAAAAATAATTACTATATATTCCCAAAAATAAGCTACTTTGAAAATAAGCCATCCTCTCAGTTTCGAGCAAAAAAACCTAAAAACCGCTAATATCTGAAAAAAAGCTACTTCATTTTTTCAAGCCGAAAACAATAGTAATTTTTTTATTCCAAAAATAAGCTACCTCTCAATTCCATACATTATTTTCCCAGTGAGAAAATAACAAGCATTACTTGAAACCATTTTTTCACTATTATGATATCATACTTTTATTTCTTAACCAAGGATTTACATATATACATGCACACATATTTACTATTGTATATGTGCATACATACCGTATTTTCTTCTTTTCTTCCCATGCTAACTTGATTCCCTTAGTGAACATACTAAAATTAAAAAATTAAATAAATAAATTAATAAAGTAAAATAAGTTAAATAAAAAAAATTAATAAAAATAATAAAAAAATAAATTGTACGCCAATTCATGTTTAAAAAAAATAAAAAATAAAATAAATAAATAAATAAATATTAAATTAATATTTAAATTATATAAATTAATAAAAAAATAAAAAAAGAACACACTAAAAAAGAAATTCAAAAAATAAAAACTTAAAAAAAAAGCGAAAAAAACAAATAATAAAAAAATTTAAAAAAAGTTTTAAAAAAAATAAAAATAATAAAAAAAACTTGAAATAAATAATAAAAAAATTTAAAAAAATAAAATTTAAAAAAAAATGTTTAAAATAAAAAAAATTTAAAAATAAAATAAAGTAAAAAAAAAAATTTAAAAAAATTGAAAAAATAAAAAAAAATGTTAATAAAAAGAAATTCGTTTAAAAAGAATAAAATAAAAATAAAAATAAATAAAATAAAAAAAAAATTTTAAAGAAATAAAAAAAATCAAAAAACAGTAAGAATTAAAACAAACCATTTAAAAAAATAAATAATAAAAAATAAATAATAAATAATAAATAATAATAATAATAATAATAAAAAGAATAAAAAAGAACATAAAAAAAAGAATAATAAAAAAAAACTATAAAAAAACATAAAAAAATAAATAATAAATAAAAAAAAATTAAAAAAAGAATATAAATAAATATGATATAGTAGTGATATTCTATGCATATAGTATATGTATATACAGTCAAAATTATAAGTATCCCACCCCCTCTAACTTTTTAAATTTAAAAAATACAGCTTTGAAACTTTCACAGTAAATAGTACTTTATAAATATAAATCAGTGAATTTTTTTTATAATTTTTTAATTACTACAACAAAAGTTAGATAAGAGCCAACTTTTTGATTGATTTTTTTTTGAAAAAATAAAAAAAACAATTGAAATTAATCAAAAATTAATAAAAAATTAGGATTAAAATCAAAAATTTCAAAAACTTAGTATGTTAAAATTTAAGCATTTTTATAGTAGTGACAAAAAATTTGAGTCAATTTGATAAAATAGTTGTTGAGAGATTAATTTTTTAATTTCGGATTTAAGTATTAAAAAGTAACATAGAAAAAAGTTGAACACTAGGTTTTTATTAATTTTAATATAGAAAATAAATTATTTTCTATATTAAAATTAATAAAAACCTAGTTGCACAACTTTTTTCTATAATACCTTTTAATACTTAAATTCGAAATTAAAAAATTAATCTCTCAACAACTATTTTATCAAATTGACTCAAATTTTTTGTCACTACTATAAAAATGCTTAAATTTTAACATACTAAGTTTTTGAAATTTTTTGATTTTAATCCTAATTTTTTATTAATTTTTGATTAATTTCAATTGTTTTTTTTTATTTTTTCAAAAAAAAATCAATCAAAAAGTTGGCTCTCATCTAATGTTTGTTGTAGTAATTAAAAATTATAAAAAAAATTCACTGATCTATATTTATAGAGTACTATTTACTGTGAAAATTTCAAAGCTGTATCTTTTAAATTTAAAAAGTTAGAGAAAGTAGGATATTTATAATTTTAACTGTACATATGGGGTGAAGTCAATAGAAATGGGACAAATCTATCTAATAAATTTGTCCCATTTCTATTGACTTCACCCTATATGTTATAATGCATATGCCAGAGCCTTAGTATGTATGTAAAAACCTGTTTGAATCTCAATGTGCAAGTTTTTATGTATGAGAATTTTTTTTAAAAAATAACACCTAATAATAAGCTATCTCTGCTACCAGGCATATATCTTTAAAAACCGACATAGCCCGAAAATAAGCTACCCCTAGTTTTTTTATTTAAATCATACAAAAAAAGATAGCTTATTTTGGGAATATATAGTAAAGTATTTAGTATTATAAATTTTTATTATTAAAATTATATCAGATATATTTATTAAATTAAATTTAAGAGTAGAGATTATGTAGATCATTTCTATTAATAAACGAGTAACAAAAAATATTTTTACTGTGAATTTAAAAGTTGCTATATATAAAAGTTACCTTTTTACTATATAAATTGATATTTATCTACTAAGTAAAATTGTTCGTAATAAAAAATTACACATATTTTAAAAATTTTATTAATTTTGAATGAAATTTGATAAAGTTTTTATAGTATCAACTTTTGCGGGGTCAGGGTCTATTTTGCGAGGGCGATCAAAATTGGCCAATCAAATCACATGTAAACAATAAGTAAAATAGAATCATGAAAATAAAAAGAACTATATCCTATGTTCTACTAGGCCAATTTTAATGATTTGACTACCGTTAGAATAGGACCGAAGAACTCTGATACAACTCAGATGATTCTAAAAAAGGAAATTTTGTATAAAAATTCATCAAACGTTGCATTTTTATATAGTAAAATTTTAAATTTCGCTCTATTTAATACATCTATTTGGCTAAAATACTGCTAAAATTATACAAACTCAGATCTGAGTTGTATCAGAGTTCTTCGGGGTCCTGTTAGAATCAGAAAAACTTTCTTTACAATTTTATTTAAAAATTTAATATGGTTACTTAATAAAAAATTTTTTTTATTAAATATAAAATTTTTAGTAACTAGTTTATTAATAGAAATGATCTAAATACCCTCTACCATTAAATTTTAATACAGTAGTTAAATTTCATATACATTTAGTATTATCATAAATTTTAAATATTAGATTAAACTAGTAGTAGATAGGTTAGTTCTAAACTAGCATTAGTTGGGAAGCTTCAAGAAATTACGTAAGTTTTTGTTACTAATAAATTTCAAAATTTTACTCCACCCACCTACACCTGATATCCTATTAGCCAATCAAATTTTATATTTTTTTAAAAATTATTTATATATACAATTTTTGGAATTGATCATAACTTTTGATCCACTGGTCCGTTTTGTATGATTTAACTACCAAAATGCTCATCTCGACGAGACAATTCTAACAAGCCCAAAATCGGTAAAATCTAATCACAGGATCCCAAGATCGTTCAACTTTTATGTAATTTTAATAGAATCACTAAGTAAATTTATTTAACATTGAATAACTTTTGATCCACTAGTCCATTTTGTATGATTTAACTACCAAAATGTTCATCTCGATGAAACGATTCTAACAAGCCCAAAATTGTTAAAATTTAATTACAGGATCGCAAGCTCGTTCAACTTTTGTGTAATTTTAATAGATATTTTTTAGAATCACTAAGTAAATTTCTTTAACATTGAATAACTTTTGATCCACCAGTCTGTTTTGGATGATTTAACTATCAAAATGCTTATCTCGACGAGATGATTCTAACAAGCCCAAAATCGTTAAAATCCAATCACAGGATCCCAAGATCGTTCAACTTTTGTGTAATTTTAATAGAGATTTTTTAGAATCACTAAGTAAATTTCTTTAACATTGAATAACTTTTGATCTACTGGTTGCTAAATTCCAATCACAGGATCCCAAGATCGATAAAGATTGGTATTGTTAATAACAATACAAATCTTTATCAATCTTGTGATGCTGTGATTGGAATTTAGCAATTTAGGACTTGTTAGAATCGTCTCACTGAGATGAACATTTTGGTAGTTAAATCATCCAAAACGGACCAGTGGATCAAAAGTTATTCAATGTTAAAGAAATTTACTTAGTGATTCTAAAAAATCTCTATTAAAATTAACAAAAGTTGAACTATCTTGGGATCCTGTAATTGGATTTTAACAATTTTTGGCTTGTTAGAATCGTTTCATTAAGACGGGCATTTTGGTAGTTTAATCATCTAAATTGGCCCAGTAGATCAAAAGTTATCAATAATTTTATAATTTTATACATTTGACCAGAATTATAAAATTTTGACCAGAATTATAACCTGATAATTTGGCGACCCCACCCACCCACCCAAAAATTACGTAATTTCTGGAAGCTCCCTTGCTTTTAATTGCAAATGTGCTAGGTAAATAGTTTTTATTTACAAGTATATTGAGTGATTAGTTTTTAATTAGTGAATGGGTTGGGTAGTTTACTCTTAAGAGGGTATTCATAAATAACGTTATACAAGAGAAGAGGTTGGCGAATGATAACGTTTTTCTCAATAAGTAGGGGGGTCAAAAAAATAGGACCTGGACATCTCTAATATAGGTCATAAATGATCTGTATAAATTTAGAGGTTTTTGCTACTCCTAAAATCAAGTAAATTTGCTGAAAATTCAATTATTACATATAAATTTTTAGTAATTTGCTAAAAACTAAATTATCACATCTATTTTTATAAATCAAAATAATATATTTATTTTTGAGTGCTGAACAAATTTTCTTAGAGCATAAAGTTAGAATCAATTAGTAAAATTTGGAGAGTCATGGAATTTTTTAGTATTTTTATTAATAAAATTATATAAAATATTATAATTCTCCAAATTTTACTAATTGATTCTAACATTTTGCCCTAAAAAAACTTGTTCAGCACATAAAAATACATTAGGATAGTGACATATATTACGTAATATAATTTTACTATACACTCTACTCCCCTTCCCTCTACATTTGATTGGCTATTATAAACTTCTATATTTAACGTAAGATTTCAGGAACCCCTCTCCCTCCCTAAAATATTACGTAATATCTGTCACCACTCTTATTCTGGCATATTTAATTTATATTTTTTTAAAAATTTTAGAGAAGATGCTTAATTTTGGATTTTTGATCAAAAAATCCAAAATTAAGCACTTCTCTTGAATTTTCAAGAAATATAAAAGTAAATATGCTAGAATAATATATTTTTATGTGCTGAACAAGTTTTCTTATGGCACAATGTTAGAATCAATTAGTAAAATTTGAAGAATCATAGAATTTTTTGGTATTTTTATTAATAAAATTATATAAAATATTATAATTCTCCAAATTTTACTAATTGATTCTAACATTGTGCCATAAGAAACCTTGTTTAGCACATAAAAACACATTATTCTGGCATATATAATTTTATATTTTTTGAAAATTCAAAATAAGATGCTTAATTTTGAATTTTTTGATCAAAAAATCCAAAATTAAGCATCTTTTCTTAAACTTTCAAGAAATATAAAATTATATATGCCAGAATAATGTATTTTTATATGCTGAACAAGTTTTCTTATGGTACAATATTAGAATTAATTAGTAAAATTTGGAGAATTATAATATTTTATATAATTTTATTAATAAAAATACTAAAAAATTCTATGATTCTCCAAATTTTACTAATTGATTCTAACATTGTGCTCTAAGAAAACTTGTTCAGCACATAAAAATACATTATTCCGGCATATTTACTTTTATATTTCTTGAAAATTTAAGAGAAGATGCTTAATTTTGGATTTTTTGATCAAAAAATCCAAAATTAAGCATCTTCTCTTGAATTTTCAAGAAATATAAAATTAAATATGCCAGAATAATGTATTTTTATGTACTGAACAAGTTTTCTTAGGGCACAATGTTAGAATCAATTAGTAAAATTTGGAGAATTATAATATTTTATATAATTTTATTAATAAAAATACTAAAAAATTCTATGATTCTTCAAATTTTACTAATTGATTCTAACATTGTGCTTTAAAAAAACTTGTTCAGCACATAAAAATATATTATTTCGGCATATTTACTTTTATATTTCTTGAAACTTTAAGAGAAAATGTTTAATTTTGGATTTTTTGATCAAAAAAATTCAAAATTAAGCATCTTAAATTTTTAAAAAATCAATTTAACAAAAAAAAATAGGAACTCTTTCCAACGATCATCTGCACCAAAACGTTACAGAAGAGTAACTACATTTAAAGCAAAAATCATATTAGAAATCAAGGCCAGGTTGATTAAGTAAAGAAGTGTGTTACTAAAAATAAACAGTAGTTTAGTATTAGCTCTAAACTCAACGACATAAACTTGTAGAGTCTTGTATAGTTCTTTGCTTTTAGAAAAAATTTTAAAAACTTTTTTGAGGAAATTAGCTTACCCCTGTCTGCAGATCGTTGGTGACTGATCGGGTAGCGTGTAAACAAACAAGCAAACAAACAAATATTAGACAATCAAGTAAACAAACAAAACACGTGTATTAATTTAATAAACAAATCACATGCACAAAATCAGAATTGAAACAATGACAAGATCTTTCTAGAATTTTCTAGCACAAGCTATATATACATATTTATCCCAAAAATGAGATTGAAAATTAAATACCAAAACTTTTTCCTTAAGGAACAGAAATCACAGGAACTCATCCTTAATGAGTTTGAAAATAGATTACTTAAGAAAGACAAGCATATAGCGAAATTCTTAGGACTGAAAAGGGCAGGAATTGTCTATATAATTAGGCAATTGCTGGACACGTATGGATGGATGAACAGAAAAAAGCAAGAGGAATGCTAGTATCGGAGGAAGAGAATCAATTTGTAGAAATGAAAATTGAAGACAATAAAAGAAAAAAGGAGATTGCTTTCAGCCTAGAAAATCCATACAGGAGAACACCCGAAGTAAAACAGAAAAAAACAGCATTGTTAAGAAAGGTGATAATGTTAGACTTAGAATGCGGCTCCATGGACTATGGAACTGAAAAATTGGAAGAAACTTTGAAAGGAAAAGCTTCACAAAAGAAAAAACAGAGAGAAGAAATGTTAGAGGAGAAAGTAACAATTAACAGAGTAACAAGACTGGTATAAAAGAATATACAAGAGGATATTCAAATGAAGAAGGAAGTTAAATTAAACGAACTAATAGACGAAATGCATATTGATTGCGCAATCCAAAACCCCAAGAAATTCGATGAGCTAGATAACAATACGAAACCTAATGAAGATGGTACAAAACCACCACAAACAAAGATAGTTTCTAATGACAATGGTATTTTTAATCAAAATCCATATATACAAAAACCTCTAAGCACAAGCACAAAAGTAAAGCCTAGGATCAAATTAACCTTATGGGGCCTGCCAAGAAATGCAAGAGCCGGACTGATAAGAAGATGTCTAAGCCCCTTCGGCCTGGCAAGAGTGAAAGAATATATACCTTTTGGAAAAAATGAAGCAGCCTACATTGAATTAGTTTTATGCAACGAGTCTAAAAAGAATCTATTAGAGAAAATGTGAGCGGTACATTTGACACATGGAAGTTTTGATACAGAAACATTAACAAGCATGAGTGCTTATAGAGCAATTATCAAAAAAGTACCAAAAGTGGCAGTAAAATCTGCTTTATTAAGACAAATGAAGAGGTTTAATGCAAAAGCAGTATATATATCTGCAAACAGCAATGGAAATCAAAGAGGTCTGGCAACAGTTTATTTTGAAATAGCAGAAGATCTGAAAAATGCATTGAAGGGAACAGCATACTATTATAGCACTAAATTGTTTTGGGAAACCAACATAGGAGCACCTAACAATAGAAGGAAGCAAGAACGTAAATATGTGTCTAAATATAAACAGGAGGATTGTCCGAAAGAGATTTCTATACAAAGAAATGAAGATTCTCTAAAGAGAGTGCTATTAGCAAATATTAGCAATGGTATTAATAGAAGAAATGGTGATAAAAACGATAGAAAGCAGATGAGGTTTCAACAGAAATATAGCCAAAATAATCAGATAAGATTCCAGAAACACGAAGAGGAACATCCTAATATAGGAATGTTGGAGGAAATCTTAAAAAGACTAGTGAGAATAGAAGAAAGATATGGAAGTATAGAGCAGGTTTAGCCTGCTCTTCGCTTCTAAACGACGCCCCAGACGTTTCAAAAAGAAAAGAGAAGATGCTGTACCCTCCTAAAAATAAAACACCAACAGCGCAAGTTAATGCAGCATCTTCTCAAAAGACAATACACGAGGAGGGTTTCGAAATAGATAGGTTTCTTAAAAGTGAATACGAAGTTTTCAAAAAACAAAAAGGATTTAGGCCAATATACTTAGAAGCGGAAGGAGAAGGTTCTCAAGTAGATAGGCTAGAGTCCAACAAGGTAGGGACTGCCAGCATTCTAAACTTTTAAAGATGGCGAAGAAATTATATTTAAAGTAGCAAGTCATAACATTAATAGAATCAAAAATTCAAATAGACACAAGTTAGAAATGCTTGGAAAATGGATGGAAACAAGGGACTATGCGGTTATAGGACTTGTAGAGTCAAATGTTTCAGCTAAAGAAGGTTTTTTCTAACAAGGAATTTGGTAAACTACAACGGGTTTTGGTCAAGCAGTGATGTAAACAAGAAAAAGGGTTCAGGAGTCAGTTTCCTCGTAAGGAAGGATTGGGAAAAACATTTAGGTCAAGTGGTTAGACATAGTGAATTTATGATCAAAGCAGCTTTTTATTTTAGACAACTAAAAATAGTCATTATTACGGTTTATTTACCCCCGAACGATAAAGATAAAATTAAACAGATGTAACAAGAGATTGTCAAGAGGTATATGAAGAGAACTGTCAAAACACAGTTGATTATAATAGGTGATTTCAACCATATTCTGGATCCTGCACTAGACAAATGGGGGTCAGCAGAAAACCCGGGCAAAAAAAGATTACCTCTGCATAGTTGGTTGTTAGGTCAAGGTTTTAAGGATGCTTTTCACCGGTTGAACCCGATATCAAGAGCATATACTTGGTCCAACTGCAGGTCTAAAACCAGAATCGATCAGATCTGGCTTTCAGAAGGGCTAACAGACACATTATCAGGAGCAGAAATTCATAGCATGAACTATGTGACTTGTAGTGAGCATGCACTGATTGACGTGAAAATGCAAGTTGAAGAGTTACTTGGTAGAATTAGCATTGCGGAAGTGCGTAAAAAGAAGATTACTAGAACAGTATACGAGTACGACAAGGCTATACAAGAGAACTGGCAGGAATATAAAGAAGACCTCTACTAGTACTTGTGCAATAAGCCAAGTATCAAACGACTAATTAATGAAACTGCTCAGGAAAATCCTAAGACTTGTACATTGAATGAAGCATAGGATGCAATAGAGAACAGCATCATTTATACAGCAAATAAGAACATTCCAAAGAAGAAAATTTATAATTATCCTCAGAATAGAAAGAAAAATGCAAGTGTGCAAGAAAATATATGCTCGGATATCGTAAAGATTAGCAAAATTTTGAGGAAGGCGAGAAAACTACTAAATAAAGGGAAAGCTATGACGTCAAAGACCTTAATGAAATGAATTATACCTTGCATGTAATAAACGAGAAGTATAAAACAAACATACCTTTGGCCCAGCAGGCAATTTTAGATGATTGGTTCACAGATACCAAGGGCTGGTGGAAATTATTAAAGAGTAGATGGTTAAAAGAAAGAGAAGGCTTAACATGTGAATCAATCAGATTAAATACCGAAAAAAGATGCGAGAGGATCCTTAAAGAGCAAGGAAAAATGCTGTCAAGCCTTCTTGACAAATCTTTCAGTCAAATTTCAATAGATAGACTTATAGTCGAGAAAAAGGGCTCTAAGACATTAGTAAACAATGCGAGTAAAGTATTGGAAGAAGCAAACAAACATTTCCTAAATCAGTTCAAAAGGAGAGAAATTAGAAAGGATAAGATGACCAAGGAATGGGCCAAGATTTATAGACCAATTGAATCAATTAAATATAATTGGTACTCAAGTATGGATCTAGACATATCCAAAGAAGAGTGAAAAAATATTCTGAAAGAAGTTAAAACGAACTCACTCCTGGGGCCTCAAAAATTAGTTATACGTTAATTAAGAATGCAGATAATAGGGTCCAGAACATTTTTAGAGAATTTTTGCAAATAGGTGTATAATGGAAGCCAAAATCCCAACCAAATGGAAACTGGCCCAATTGTACCCCATTCCAAAGAACAGGATTGGGGGCACTGTCTTAACAACATTAGGCCAATAGCACTACTAGAATCTTTCAAAAAGTGCATTACTAAAGTGATCACAAAGAGGCTTTCAACAATTTTAGTCGAAAGGTCTATTCTAAAAGGAGCAAATTTTGCAGCACTCTCGGGATTATTGACAGAGTACCCAATACAGCTTATAAACGCAATTTTAGAAAAGGCCAAGGAGAAGTCGAAAGAGATTTGGGTACTGTTCCAGGACATGTGAAAAGCATTTGATTCGGTGTCACATGAAATGTTAGAGTTAGCTCTCCAAAGAATCAAGGTCCCGAAAAGAACAATTCAGTTCATTATAAACTTGTTTGAAAGCAGGAAGTTTAGAGTTATAACAGGTGTGGGTCTTTCTGAAGCGATTACAGTTGAAGATGGAATAGATCAAGGGGAGGTAATCTCTCCTCTAGCATGGCGCATCTTCTACGACCCTCTTTTGGTAAGAGTTCAAAAGGAAAAAAATCTAGGTTATATAGTAGAGGTTCAGGAGCCAACAGATTTGTCCAGGAACTCATACTACAAACATATGCACAGGCAAACTGTTATTGCTTTTGCAGATGACACTTCTTGGATCGCTAAAAATAAAAAAGAAATGATCCAAATTCTACATATTGTAGAAGAATTTTATCAAATTAATAATATTGAGATTAACGGAAGTAAATCCAAGTTACTAGTATGGAACTCTAGTTTAAATAAAGAGGAGAAGTGCATTCAAGTTAATAAGGATGTGGTTAGACCTGAAGATAATCAATCTCTCATAAGAATGTTAGGGGTATGGTTGGGAAACAATCTAAAAGAAATGCTAGTTACAAATAGAGCAAAAGGAATAGTACGGCAGGCGACTTTGGCTCTCCAGAAAAAGTATATCACACCTAGCCAATGTGCTTATATTAATAATATATTTCTTTTACCGAAGCTAACATATGTGCTCCAAGTCTCTAGATTATTACCAGAGAATTTGAAGAAGATACAACAGCCCTTTCTGAAACTTGTTAAACACAAAATTGGAGTTAAAAGGTCCATAGGTAATTTTGTTATTACACACAAGGACCTCGGTGCCTGTCGACACCTCGATCATAAGCTGGCAGCTAGGCAAATTGTAGCTTTATATAAGCAAGTGAACCAAGAGGACTCTCAGTCTGGTCTCACAAGAATTAGAATTAAACAGGGTTATCTCAATGCTGGTTTAACAAAAGAAATAAAAGATAATGCTACTATCCAGGATCTGTATAGACCGTGGAAAAGTAATTTGTCATGTTTGGTTCTACTTAAAGCAAAGGAGCTAGGGCTGAACTTTCATTTCAATAATGAGAAGTGGAACCTTGCAGGGTCAGGTGTCACTATTAGAGCTCTGTTGAAAAAAGCAGACGCGTTAGGCCTAACTAAAAAGCTCAAAAAACACAATATCTTTTATCTTAATCAACTCATCACCAAGGACAGAAAAAGCCTAATATCATGGCAGCAACTTAGATCAGGAAATTTTATGTATAGATATTAATCGATATATAACAGTTAATCATTTTATATTAATTAAAAAATAACGATACATATCGATTAACTGGTTAAAAATCGATATATATCTATATCATTTTTTATATTAAATCGTTATATATCTACAAATCGATTATAATCGGAATTATTTAAAACAATATATAACGATTAACAGATCTTTAACGATTACGCAAGTAATTACTTGAACCGATATATAACGATTAACAGATCTTTAACGATTATATAGGTAATTACTTGAAACGATATATAACGATTAACAGATCTTTAACGATTATATAGTGTATTGACCACGTTACAAAAATTTCATCCCCAGATCATCGGGTAAAAAAAAAAAAAAAAAAAAAA
>QKWP01000565.1:42617-61146 GCA_003550325.1 Gigaspora rosea
ATTAGAAACTATATTTTTAAAACCAATATTTAAAGAATTCGCCAAGATATTGTAAAATATTTTTTTGATTAAAAAATTTCTTTAAAATTTAATATTTTCAGCTTATAAGCAATATAAACTTTTTGTTTTATAATATAAATTTAAATAATTCAAAAATATAATCCTTGTTATTAAATATTATAATCCCAAATTTTATTTAAATATTTTAAATGGTTAAAAAAATAGATCAGAGGTATATTTATAGTAATTATACAGGCAAATTTGCCTGCGAAATAGTACAAACTAAGAAATAGCTTTAGAATCGCAATAATTATACACCAATTACAAGTTACAAAATTGAATTTGCTTTTACTAGAAAGGGAGTTAGACCATATTAAAAATACATGATATTTATTATAATAATTTTGTTATTAATAAATTGATCGACAAAAAATTTTAAAAATCTTTAGTGGGCCAATTATAAAGTGTTGCACTATGATTATAAATCTAACACTAATGTGTAAATAGTACGTACAGTACATACATGGTGCTATTTCTAAACTTAACTTCCCTTAATGCATTCTTTAAATTCCTAGCTATTTAGTAGTGAAACCCTTGTTGTATATAATTGGGCTGGAGAGAAGGGAAGCGGGAGTGAAAGACCTATCTATTTATGGTGTACTAGTGTCAGGTCTGTAATGATGATAAAATTAATCAGAAGTCTAGTTAGCGATAAATAAAGTAAACTATTACTAATAAAATTATAAGTAAGCTATATGAAGCCTTTTACATAGGTAAGTACATAAAATGCAAAATCAATAATTTGAATTATCGTGCAAACACTTATGATCATGAAAAAAGAAAAAATTTCTTATTGTTATTTTTTGACGTAAGCACAACAATCCCAAATTAAAACTCAGTTAGCCAATCACAAATTTTAAATCATGATCATAATTGCACGATAACATCGATATTGGATCATGCGATGATAATATTACAAAATTTGTTCTGTCAGAACAAATGATTGGTTGAAACGTGCCGTTATGCTGCACATGTCAGCCAATCATTTGCTCTGACAAACCAAATTTCATGATATTAATTGTTGCATGACCAATATCTTATAAGTCTTGTACGTAAAAATGAAAGAATTTATTTACCTGAACAAAAAAGCTACAAGAAATTATGCTCAAAAAGAAAAGATTAGCTTTTATGACACTTGAAGAACAATTTGAGCTACCAAAATAATGAGTCAATAAAAATAATAAATATATAATTACATTATTAAATAACGTTATGGGTTTTTTAGAACTGTAAAAAGTAAAAAACTGTCTTGCGCTATACCTGCATGCAACAACTCTAGTGTCACTACCCTAAAAAATTTCTGTCAAATTAAAACTCAAGATCAGGTGTAACATAAAATCAAAAATATCTCAAACCTTAATCCTAAATGTTGATTGGTAATGTGCATTCACTAATTTTCGCCTCACTTTTCAACGATCTGACCAATCAGGGGACAAGATCAGGTGTAACGTGATGATCAAAACAACAATCACATTTTTTGAAAAGTCACACTTATCGCAAAACTTTGCATAAGAAGTCACCTTTTATGCACTAACAAAAAAAATTCTTTGCAAAATTTTACTATAATGTCACCTACTAACCCTAACCCTAACCCTAACCAAGATATCATATTTTAAAAAGAAGGTGACATGAAAATAATTCTAGCCAATCAGAAAGTGGGGCAAAAATTAGTAAAAACTGGTGATGTTAGAGTCTTACCTGCATGGCAACACGATCGTAATCTTTTAAAAATGCAGTTTTTGCACTTAAATTCAATTTCTACTCTATTTGTAAAAAGTTTTTTCTGATATTGTATTGTTAATAAAAGAGGTAATGTAATAGATGCAAATAGAGAAAAATTAACGTCAAGAAGGTAAAACAATATGGATCTTTGTGTGTAAAAGAAATATACTGATTGGTATATAGAAAAGACTATAAATTATTTTATTTTTCCTCAACTCCGTCAAGTTGAAGAAATACTTATTATACAAGTCCTTCCAATGTTAACTGTAAGGTGGACAGCTTGAATACTGAGGAAATGAAATTAAATTTGCTCAAGACATTCAGTTTATCACGAAATTACCTCGAAATTATTCTACAATTGATACTTTGATCATTCGAAAGTTCAGACAAGATTTTAATTCAAGAGTTTAAGTTAAACGATTAGTTAAATTAACTTAAAACCAATAATCTTTTTTTATTCCAATATTGAAGTCGATTACGATACTCTTCCAGAAGATGATTCTATGTTGACCAATTATGTATTGTACCGTAGATAAATAATGTTGATTTAATAAATGAAAACACAGTATCTGCCAATCATAATGATTCTAATGTTTTCTGAAGACAATATTAAATATACTTTTATAGCTATATCAAAAAAGTCCATGCACTTTTTGATTTTTTTTCAATAGTAACATTTATTACAAAAACTTTGGGAAAATACACATTTACAGCTAAATTAGAGATTATATGTTTTTTTAAAAATATAAATTTATAAAAATAAGCTATTTAAAATTAACATATATTCTAATACTCAGTCACCGTTTTATTACTTTAATCGAAATAAAAAGCATCATGTAAGTTTGATTTCGTTAAAACCTAAATAGATTCTTATTTGTAATAATTTTTTGTTTTTTTTGACCCCTATACATAAGTTTATGTTTTGAATATTAACTTTGACGCTTATTCATAATATTCATAATTTGATAAATTCCTTTTAAAATTATAAAGTTACTGTAGTAACAAAAATATTTATATGTAACTATATAATTAAAATTAATCAAAAAGCAAGATTCGTTTAGTCAAACAAAAGATATATTTATTGATATGCACAAAAAAAAGAATAAGCTTTAAAGTTTAGATTATCTATGGTTTATATTTTTAATAACCACTCTAAAATTTTAAGCATTAATTATAATTCTCCCCCCATTCTGTGTGACAAAATTTTTTTTTTTTAATTGTACCTCCAGATTCACGTAGAAAATTTTGGCAACTAATAATCGTTGTAACATGCAGTGTAGCTTTCTGGGGAAGGACATGCATTTGTATCCATTAAGAATTTCTACCGAGAAACTGTTATGAATAAATAGCATTGTCAGTATGAAAAATTCAAATTTGAAATACATGATTTTCACGCACTTATCAATTAGTGAGAAAAAAAGATTATTTTAAAAATGGGAGTACATTGATTAATACATTTTTTTTAACCAGTAAATTGTAAATTCCAAACTCCGATGACTTTCATATGTGGAAACTAATAGATGATTCTAACTAATCATATTTCATTCAGATTCACTAAAATATTTGAAATAAGTGCATCGTCATTCACATATTATTCATATTATTCATATATTAGTCATTATTTATCAGTTTTTTCTTTATACGACATAATGAAATAGGAAAGTCATAACTAATTCTGGAAAAAGCCGAATGTATATAATGAGAATTATCTGTTTATAGAAGAGGCTAATCTAGAATAATTAGAAAAAACCTTCAATGTACGTTCTGTACGTACATAAATAATAAGTAATCTGTAATGGTATTTACAATCAACATACCAGATACTAAATATAACAAAATAATAACAGAAGTATGATTATATTTTTTTTCGGCGCTTATGTTATTATATGTATAAGAATTAGAGTAGCTGCGCAACGTGTGATGCAGCACAGGACCAGTACGATCTTTATTTTGGTTTGTTATAAATTTTGAATTTACGTGTGCGTTTCTATTGTTATTGGTTTTTATAATTTTTTTGTACATGTTATAATTTTGTGTTTAATTTGTGAGAGCTTTTTGGGTTATTGTGTTAGTTTTGGTGTATGATGTAATTTGAATCTGTTAATTTTTTTTTTGTTGTTGATTAAGTTTATTTATTACTGTATTTATATTGTTAATATGGGTTTATTATATTAAGACAGGGTGAAACCTGAGTTGCAAAAAAGTAAAACCTGTGTTTATCATTCATATTATGTAAAACCTGAGATGCATAGGTAAAATCTGAGTTTAATAAACATAGCTGCATGAATCCGTGTTTCATTAGGTAAAACCTGGGGTTTTTTTTATTACATAAATAAAACCTGAGTTTTTAAAGTAAAACCTGGGTTTTTAAAGTAAAACCTGCTTTACAGTTTTAAGTTTTTTAAAACTTTGATCAAGGATATCTCTGCAACCACTTAATCAAATTTGATAAAAATTTTTTTATTTGAATTCCATGGATCTGTAGAATTCAAATAAAAAAAATTTTGCCAAATTTGATCAAGTGGACAATAAGAAATCCTTGATCAAAGTTTCAAAATTTAAAACGTCTATTAAATAGAATAGTAGCTACGCCAAAATTTTTGACAAAACTTTGAGTGAAGGTATCATAGCAACCACCTGATCAAATTCGATGAAATTTTTTTTATTTAAATTATATGAATTCATATAGTTCAAATAAAAAATTTTCATTGAATTTGATTAGGTGGTTGCAGAGATATCTCTGCAACCACCTAATCAAATTCGATGAAAATTTTTTTATTTGAATTATATGGATTCATATAATTCAAATAAAAAAATTTTCATTGAATTTGATTAGGTGGTTGCAGAGATATCTTTGATCAAAGTTTTGTTAAAAATTTAAAACGTATCTGTCATGTAGGGATTGGAACCGCCTAAAATTTTTCTTAATCGTTTAATCGTTTAACCGTTTAACCGTTTAATTTGGCCAGCATTAAAATAATTCGGGCCTACGACCAACATAATTCTGCCCGGAACTATAGAGCAATTTTTAAATGGTTAAACGGTTCCAATCTCTAGTTTTAGAGAATTTCAAAACGCATATCATGTGATATGCATTTTGAAATTCTCTAAAACTTTGATCAAAGATATTTCTGCAACCACCTAATCAAATCGATGAAAATTTTTTATTTGAATTATATGGATTCATATAATTCAAATAAAAAAATTTTCATCGAATTTGATTAGATGGTTGCAGAGATATCTTTGATCAAAGTTTTCTCAAAAATTTAAAATGTATCTGTCATATGATAGATACGTTTTAAATTTTTGACAAAACTTGATCAAAGATATCTCTGCAACCACCTAAACAAATTCAATGAAAATTTTTTTATTTGAATTATATGAATCCATATAATTCAAATAAAAAAATTTCATCGAATTTGATTAGGTGGTTGCAGAGATATTTTTGATCAAAGTTCTAGAGAATTTCAAAACGCGTATCACATGATAAATTTTTAACAAAACTTTGATCAAAGATATCTCTACAACCACCTAATCAAATTCAATGAAAATTTTTTTATTTGAACTATATGAATTCATATAATTCAAATAAAAAAATTTTCATCGAATTTGATTAGGTAGTTGCTAAGATACCTTCGCTCAAAGTTTTGTCAAAAATTTTGGTATAGCTACTATTCTATTTAATACACGTTTTAAATTTTGATAAAACTTTGATCAAGGATATCTTATTGTCCACTTGATCAAATTTGGCAAAAATTTTTTTATTTGAATTCTACAGATCCACGGAATTCAAATAAAAAAATTTTTATCAAATTTGATTAAGTGGTTGCAGAGATATCCTTGATCAAAGTTTTAAAAAACTTAAAACTGTAAAGCAGGTTTTACTTTAAAAACCCAGGTTTTACTTTAAAAACTCAGGTTTTATTTATGTAATAAAAAAACCCTAGATTTTACCTAATGAAACGCGGATTCATGCAGCTATGTTTATTAAACTCAGATTTTACCTATGCATCTCAGGTTTTACATGATATGAATGATAAACACAGGTTTTACTTTTTTGCAACTCAGGTTTCACCCTGTCGTATAATAATTATTGTTATGGCTAATGCTGAAGTTATGATCTATTTTGATATAAAATTTTAAAATTTTCTTTGGATGATTTTTTTCATCTTTATCTTATAGGGTTAGGGTAGGGTTTGGGTATAGATTTCATATTTATAGAGTATATGTGGATTTTAGCAGGACTTATAGTTTCAAATCGAGACCCTATAACTTCAACATCAACCATGATATTTAAAGCATCTGGCAAATTGTTTGTCGGCGAATTGTTTGTCAATGAATTGTATTGTCGGTAGAATAATCTTGTTAGAAATTCTATTTTCGGTAAAATGAGCTTGTCGGTAAGTTGATTTTGTCAGTAAAATTAACTGTCAGTAAAGTGTGTGTTGATAAAATTAACACGTCAGTAAAAACATGCTTGTCGTCAAATCAAGTGTCAGTAAGTTATTTGTTGGTAAAAAAAGCTGGTAGGTAAAATAGTTGTCGGTATAGTGTTATGTCTGTTAAGTGATTGTTAGTGAAATAATACGAATTCACATTTATCCTCCGCATATAGTACCCAGTTCTTTACAGTACTTGCAAGTACTATTCAATTTAAAAAAATGGTGTTCTTGGTATATTGTAGTGCAAATACCTGGGTGTTTCACATCATATGGGCTGAGTTGAATAATTCATAAATAGTGCATGTTCGTCTCTTTAAAACAAACATTTTGGTAGTAAAATCATTTAAAATGGGCCAGTAGATCAGAAGCTATTTAGCTTTAAAGGTTTAAAAAAATTAAGCACTATTTATGAATTACTCAAATCAGCCCATATATTATATATATATCGTGTCCCAAATGCAAATCGGCCCAGTTGTCAATCTGGTCAAATTAAAAATTAATTTAGCCCAGATATTAGGGTTAGGTTAGGGTTAGATTAGACCAGTTTTTTATTTTGGCTATAAATATTGACATTTGGGCTGTCCTAATTGACAACTGGGCCAGATTTGCATTTGGGCACAACACATATAAACAGTTATTATGACTACTGGAAGAGCTTATTCAGGGCCTTGACCATCCGTTATCAAATAAGATACCCACAGGTACTTTAGTAGGTATTTTTTTTATTAGACCAGGGTTTTTGCACTATGGTATTTGATTTATGCTAGCCAATTATATTGTACTTCATGATCTGGTACTGCTATTGGTGGTGCCAAATCGGAGCTTCGGGTTACATGAATTAATCCGATTGATCGTGGAGAGAATCACGTGATCATGTGATGCACAGAATGTGAGTCACATGACTTTTGGTTAATGTAATTGGCTAATAGACCAGAAATATATAAATTATATACTGTATCTCTGGCCAGGGATGCCTAGAAAAACCCCCTAAATATTAGCTATATTAAATATGTAAATTATAACAATTAAAACTATTATATTCCAAATATCTAAAATGTCAGACATGTCTGTAATTAACTCAATATTCAGAATTAATCAAAATGTCCAATATTTGGTGTTACAGGTGGCACAGTATTGATTATTCAATAAGATTTGGGCGCAGTATGATATTTTGTAAAAACCAATTATTTAGTTTTAACTAACTTGAGCTAGAACAGTCCAATTAGAATAATTTTAGTGCTATTTGAAAGCTTGTATCAAGATGGTTAGATAGTAGTAGTTGGTGCAAATTCTGATTACTGGATCAAAAAGAATCATCAATATGTTTTAGGCATTTTTATGAGTCTAACAACTCTCTTCTACTTAATTATAAACTTCTGTGAAGATTAGTTTACTAGGGCTTGATATACTGCTTCTGGAAGTTCTTTTATTATTCTGAGAGTTGTCTTTGTCATTTTTTGGAGCTGGTCTATTCCTAAGTCTTTAAAAATATTATAAGTTTTAATAGCTACCTTATAATAATATGTAGTTATTTTTTGTCTATATGCTCTCAACTCCTCGGGAGTTTCTGGTCCGTTTTGTAATAACTCTACTAAATAATAAGCATATACTAGTTGTCTTTTTCTTCTGCTTGATCCCATACTTAGAAGTTTGGTATATGTTTTTGTTACTCTGGTTAGCAATAGCATACTAGTATCGATAGAATATAGTTTAGTTAAAATAACTTGAGGTTCAGTTTAAAATATATCAGCAAGTATAGTCTAATATCGATCTGACATGGTTGCAGAAATAGATGCATAGAAAAAAGGGGTAGGGCACTTTATATTGCTGTATTATTGCTATATTACTACATGTGGCTACCATGATTAATAGTGATAGTACTTTTTTAGCAGGTATACATTGTAGGGTGTATCCACAATTTGTCCATCCAGTTTGTATAACTTATACACATCAGAGGCGACTCTTTTGTATATAAAATAGGGATAGCTATTTTGGTAGTAATTTTCCTGTATACTGTTTATCTCATGCTGTATCATATAGCAATACTATTTCATTTTCTTAAAAAATTTGTCAAACTTTTTTATGTTTTCTATTCCAATAAAATTTTTGGTTTTTTGGACTTTGGTAATATTTATTTTTGCTTTTACATGTGCTTTAGATAGTTCTTCAATTATTTAAAATAATCTGTCTAGCATGTTTTCTTCGATTATTGTTTCCTATATAAAAATAGAAAACTTGGCTTCTTTCCTATAAATCAAATAGAAGGAAGTAAACTTAGTTGTTGCTTGTTTTGCTGTACAGTAGACAAATAGCACAGAAGGGATTAAGGTATTCCATTCTTGGTCTTTGGTGACAAGCTTTGCCAAAGATTCACAGAGTGTTCTATTGAATCATTCAACTAATTTATTTGTTTGAGGGTAGTAAGATACAGATAAGAGATATTTAATCTGAAATTATTGTACCAAGATATGACAAGTTCATTTAGAAAATATCTTCCTCTATCAGAAAGCAAATATGTAGAGCATCCATGTCGACAAATAATATCTTTGTAAATAAAATTGCCTGCTTCTTGTACATTTGTAGCTAGTATAGCTTTTGCTTCTGGTCATTTAGTTAAATAGTCAGTAGCTATAATAATAAACTTGTTCTTTTTAGTAGTTTTTGGAAGAGGTTCCATATAGTCAATTCCAATTCGATGGAAAGGGCTTCTATAGGTATTGGTTTCAAAGGCCCAAGAGTATGATATTTTTCTCTTTTTTGACAATTATCACATAATTTTTAATATGTTCAAACATTTGGGGCCAGTAATAATTGTTTTAAATTTTATTGAACATTTTATTTGTTCCTAAATATGCTCTAATTGGGTGGTTGTGCATTAAGTAAAGAATAGGTTCTACTTTATTTTGTTGAATCGCTCTTAGAAGATTTTTTTTATTTCATTTATTTCTTTTATAAAGTTGATTGTTAACAACTATATAATAATTGCTTTTTGAAACTAACTTGGTCTTTTGAATAGGGCTAAAATTTTTAGAGGTTTGGGCAGTTTCTAAATAATAGTTTAAATATTAGTAATAAATACTATCTATAATAAAAAAAAACTATACTAAATAACTAAATAGTAAATTAACAAATACTAGAACACTAACTATCTAGGCTGAATTGTGATTATTGTCAGATTTAACTACTATAACTAATAAAGTTATTGGTATTAGATGGTAGGATTTACAACTTTTCACCAAATAATATTGCAAAGATAATAGTGATATTTAGAATAATTATTGTGTTTAAGTATATAGGCTTTACTAGAAGTTTTTAGTGGCAGTAATCACCAGGAAATTGGATTGGCAGGTAAAAGTATAGGCTCTGTAGCAGTAGGCAGAAGTTCTGGTTTATTTGTAGAAATTTTCTAGTTATATATATCAGGTAGGTTCCATAGCTGTTTCAGAATTTGTAGCTAGTTCAGGCTATTCTTTACTTGCAGGTATTGTTTCTTATAGACCAATCATTAGTATAATAACACTGGTCATTAAATATAGCTAATCCTTTTTTCAGGACTATATATTCTTCTTTATCAGGGGCTGACCAATAGCTTTTAACTACTTTTTTGATAGGTTAACTTTTGATCATTACCCAGAGTCATAGTTTAATATAACAAGTAGAGCATTCATCACAAGGGCTGTAAAGTTTATTTTCATATCAGC
Source organism: Gigaspora rosea (assembly GCA_003550325.1). Taxonomy (NCBI): domain Eukaryota; kingdom Fungi; phylum Glomeromycota; class Glomeromycetes; order Diversisporales; family Gigasporaceae; genus Gigaspora; species Gigaspora rosea. The sequence goes on from QKWP01000565.1 coordinate 52,543, forward strand.
ATTGTATAATACTGCCTTTCCAATCCCTAATAAGACTTTTTCTTTGTTTTTGGTATGAAATCATTCACTAATATGTTCAATATAATATCAGGTACAGAAAGGTTATTATATTGTATTCCTTCAAATGAGAAAGTCATTTGTTCATATGGTCAAATGTTTTCAAAAAGGGTGAGAAATAGTTCATCATATAATATCCATCTAACAATCACTAGATTCTGTACTGTTTGAGTACTCTTTTGAGTCTTAGATGCCTTTTTTTCAGATTCTAATTCATTCTGCTTTTCTTCTTGATTATGTTTTAGTCTCCATTTTTGAGCTTCTTCATATTTCTCAAATTTACTTGTATAATTTGCTTTAAGGATATTTATCATATGGGTCGGTGCGAAAAGATTGATACCTCAATATTTTAATTAAAAAGTACTGCTACTAAAAGTTTTTAAATTATTAATAATATAATTAAATATTTTTTACATTTGAATAACTATGGTATAAACTATTATTTTTTTATTAATTATATTATTTTATATTACCTTTATATAAAAAAAAAAAAAAAAAAAATTTTAAAAAAAAAAAAAATAAAAAAAAATTTTTTCTTAAAAAAATAGATTTTAATTAATAACTTAATGAATTTGAAAGTTTAAAGCTTGCTACTATGCAAGTAACTAGCTATAGATTCAATAAAACTATATTTAAAATTTCATAAAAAAATAATCACTAGATAAAAAGTTATTAAATATTAAAATTGAAGTATTTGTATTAAAAATCATTAATTTGCTATATGTACTATATATACAGTCGCACTCCCATATAATCACACCATCGGGACAAATAAAAAGTGTTCTTATATAGAAATATGCTTATAAAGAAAGTAATTTTTATATGTTTAATAGTAGTTGGTTCAAAAAATAAAGGTGCTTATAAAGAAATGTGCTTATATAGAAGGTGCTTATATAGGAGTAAGACTGTATTTAATAGTAAAACTAAGCTTAAAAATAACTATTAGTAAATTTTTTTATATTTTATATAAACAAATATTTAAATTTTAAAATAATCTTTTTTATTATCTAATAAAATAAAGTTAAATTAAAAAACTTAAATTTTATATATAAAAAAATTTTTATTACTATATCACGATCAAATTTATTATTTCTAAATATAGTAAAATTTACTTAAAAAGTTAATGCTTGATTTTTTATATAAAATAATTAAATAAATTATATTAAACCCTTTCCTATCTACCAAAATAATTTTTTAAATTAAAAAAAATTACATTTTATTACTAAAAAAAATTACTATTAATTTTTATTTGAGGTATCAATCTTTTTGCACCGGCCTTATCATTGAAATCTATGTGACCTTGTTGACTAAAGAAGTTAATAGTATCTGCTTTATATACTTCATATTGACAGAGCAGTTCGATTTCTTCTATTGGCAGGATATAGGTTATTGAATAGGGCATTGTTTCTGAAAGGGATTTAATATTACTCCAAGTGTTTTCTGAATAAAAGTCTTCAATAGTAGAATAGATCTCATCTTCATTATGTTCCTCTATAGAGATAGTAAATAGTTTCATAGATTCAGTTTCTTCTTGTATAGAGGTTTCTTTATAGCAAATAGCTAGTTTTCGAATAGGTATCTGCTTTAGAGCATTTCAGATTCTGCAGTCAGCATAGCATTGCTTACACCAACTGTTTGATCTATATAGGATGTTTTTGTACTAATATTGTGCATCTGGACCTACCAGTTAAGTAAAATTTACTTTTTTCCTTCTCTTTAATTCCAAATTTTGTGCTTAAGAACTCAATATAGCTCCAATTATACTTTGAAATATTGTCAAAGGTAAACCCATTAGAAGTGCATTGAAAGTTCTGATATAGTTTCAAATTATATTTAGCAACTAAGGGGCATGCTATTTATCACGTGATTTTTACTATGGATACATAGTCAGGTGTAGTGATCACGTCTATATATTATATTAATCAGTCAAAATTAGACAAAGTGATCACACCATACATGGATGGAGGTTGCTACTAAGTAAAAAATTTCACGTGATAAATGGCATGCTCCTAAGAGGAGTTGGGGCTTCATTATTTTCCATACTTTGTTATGGATATAATCTTCAAGAAAATTGGTTTCATAATGGATAATTTGTTGTTTTAGATAGTGAGAGTGATAAGTTCCCCAAGAGCTTGTTTCTTCTATATGTATTGCTTCTGTTTTTAGAGCTGTAGTATGCTTCATATTGCAACTTGGAAAGCTTTTTGTTCTAAAAATAAATTTTCTTTTTCTTCAATTTCTATTATATTAACATCTTCTTCATTATTCAAGAAAGTGTATTAGTATTAGTATGCTTTCTTCTAGGGTGATATATAATAGTAAAAATATAAGGCTCAAGTCTCATAATCTAGCAAGTATGTTTTCCTTTCAAGAAAGTAGTTCTTAACTATTTTAGAGCTGCATGATCAGTCATCAAATAAAATAACTTAGCTTCTAGATATTGGTGGAAATGCTCAACAGCTCACATGACTGCAAGGTATTCTAACTCAGTGGTCGAGTAGTTATGTTCTGTTTTAGTTAAACTTCTGCTAGTATAAGCAACTATATATTCTCTTTGTTAATATCTATTTGAGCAAGTACTGCTCCTAGTCCCAAGTTAGATGCATTAGTATAAATATAGAAGGGTTCTTTAAAGTCTGGGTAGCGAAGAATTGGTGAAAAATTAATTGATGATCCGCCAGTCAACAGATGCATGATTATAGTATAATGTGACGCCAATTACTATGTAAATCACTTATAGATGAAATGCCACGATTACCCAAAGAAAAATATTTTTCTTACTAAATTAATGAGTCATATCGACTAATTTAAAGATGTAGAGCTCGTTGAGATGCATCCAACGGTGGTTAGATCATCAAAATCGGTCTAGTAGATGCAAAGATATCGTCAAAAAACGATTGGGCGACTATATAAAATTCTATGTAAACAAACATTTGTTTACATAAATTTTACATAGTCGCCCAATCGTTTTTTGAAAATAACTCAGCATCTACTGGGCCAATTTTTATGATCTTACTACTAGAGTTAGAACCAAGATGATTTTTCCAATTCGGATATAACTAGAATTAAAAAAAATGAATTCGGATTAATTTTATTTAAATCTGGATATAATATATTCGGATTAATTCGGATACAAATCTAAATCTGGATACAAATCTATATCCGGATACAAATCTATATCCGATATAAATCTATATCCAGATATAAATCTATATATACAATTAAATAGCAAATACAATCTATCTAATTTATTAGGGATTGTGCCTGATACAAAATATAAGTTAAACCCAATGGCAGGTTTTCCTTTGGTAGTACACATATCTGGATTACATATTATATCCAGATTATATGTTGTATCCGGATTATATATTGTATTCGGATTGTATATTATATCTGGATATATATTATATCCGGATTGTATTATATCCGGAAATAGTTGGTTCAAAAAATTGAATCCGGATTTGTTTAAAAACTGGATTAATCCGGATATAAATATAAATCTGGATTCATCTACTACCTCCACTTACTATCTTTAGATTAGTCATAATGAGCTCTACAACTTTCAATTAATCGGCATGATTCATTAACTCAGTAAAAAAAATATTTTTTCTTGAGTGATTGTAGTATTTCTGCTATAATAATTTATATTATAAATAGAAATGCTACAATCACCCAAGGAAAAATATTTTTTTTACTAAGTTAATGAATCATGCCAATTAATTAAAAGATGTAGAGCTCATTATGACGAATCTAAAGATAGTGAGATCATCAAAATTGGCCTAGTAGATACTGAGTTATCTTCAAAAAATGATTGGGCGACTATATAAAATTTTATGTAAACAAATGTTTGTTTTACATAGAATTTTATATAGTCACCCAATCGTTTTTTGATGATATCACCGCATCTACTAGGCCGATTTTGATGATCTAATCACCGTTATATGTGTCTCGACAAGCTCTACAACTTTCAATTAGTCGTCATGACTCATTAACTTAGTAAGAAAATATTATTTCTTGGGTGATCGTGGCATTTCGTCTATAAGTGATTTACATAGTAATTTGCATCATGTTACACTATGATTATGCATCAGTTGACTGGCGGATCATCAATTAAATATTCTTTTAGAGTATTGAAAGCTTCATTTTGGTTAGTAGTCCAAATATAGAGTTCATCTTTTTGTAATAGCTGGCTCAGAGGTTTGGCAATTTTAAAAAATCCTTTAATAAATTTTTTATAATAAGATGCTAATCCCAAGAAGCTTCTTATTTGATGCACAGTAGTAGGAATAAAGAAATTTTTAATTTTTTTTAATTTTTCCTTTATTAGGAGCAATTTCTTTCCTGCTTTCAATATGTCCTAAAAATTTAATTTATTCTAGAAAAAAGAATCATTTTTTCAAATTGAGTTTAAGGTTTGCTTCTTATAGCGCATTAAAGATAGTTTGGAGATAGTAGATATGTTCTTCAAAGGTTTTCGAATAGATAGTGATATCATTTAAATAGAAGACTACAAATTGATTTTGAAAGGGTAGAGCAATTAATCTATTAACCTTTGGAAGGTAGCAGGGCATTACAGAGTCCGAAGGGTATAATATTAAACTTATAGATCCCAAACTTGGTAATAAATGCAATTTTTTTTTGTCTTCTTCTTGCACAGCTACTTGCCAGTAACGGCTTGCTAAATCAAGGCTTGTGAACTATTGGGCTCCCTCAAATATGATTAATATTTCATCAATATTTGATAAAGGATAAACATCCTTTTTAGTAATGGTATTAAGGGTAGAGGGTATGTAGATTATTTCTATTAGTAAACAAGTGACAAAAAATATTTTTAATGCAAATTTAAAAGTTGCTACATATAAAAATTAATTTTTTACTATATAAATTGATTTTTTGTTCTAAGTAAACTTTTTTGTAATAAAAAATTACATATATTTTAAAAATTTTATTAATTTTGAATGAAATTTGATAAAGTTTTTATAGTATCAACTTTTGCGGGGGCGGGGTCTATTCTGTGGGGGTAATCACAAATTGGCCAATCAAATCACATGTAAACAATAAGTAAAATAGGGTCGTGAAGATAAAAACAACTATATCTTATGTTCTACTGGGACAATTTTAATGATTCGACCACCATTAGAATTAGAAAAACCTCCTCTACAATTTTATTTAAAAATTTAATATAGTTACTTAATAAAAATTTTCTTTATTTTAAATATAAAATTTTTAGTAACTCGTTTATTAATAAAAATGATCTACATACCCTCTACCTTTAAGTTTTCTATAACAAGACAGATTCTTTTCTTTCTTCTATTTTTAGGTACAAGTATGACAGAAGAAGACCAAGGGCTAACAAAGGACCCGAAATATACATAGATAGATCAGGTATGAGTTTGCTTATTTTTGAGGTTTTTTATACAGATCTTTTTCATTTATAGTAATTTTTTTGCTTATTTTAAAGTTTTTTCTGCAGATTTTTCCTTTTTTAGTAACTCTATAATTAACCTGACCTATCTATGCATATTTCGGGGTTCTGCTAACAGATTCTTAGATAACTCTTTGCTGTTTCATAGCATGAATTTCATTTTTAAGAAAAGCTTGCTCATCAGAAGCAACTCAGTATGCTCTTTGTTTAATAGGCTTGGCCTTACCAGTATCGGGATCCGTTTAAAATCCTGATGATCTAAATCCTAATAGTACTATATTCTGATGCTCAAAATCTCGAAAAGCATTATTTTCACAGTGCATTAATCCAAAAATTAAATCTCAAAAAATAAATCCTGTATGATTATAATTATGCAAAATTATAATTTTGAAACTATAATATTCTGAAAGTAATAATCCCAACTGTAATAATTTTGAATGTAATAATCCTGAATATAATAATCTCGAATTAGTGATCTCAAATAACTTTTATAAGTAATCGCCTTTTAATAGTTAGGGTTAGGGTGAGCGTAGTGATGCTACCGAAATTAATTTTTGAAAAAGGTCTATTTCGTATTCATTAAAGAAAATTAAATTTTTTTATAAGGAAGAGCAAATAAAATTTATATAGATATGTTCCTTATAATTTCGTCTATTCGTCTTTCAAGTAAAGTAGGTCAAAAACAATTTCGTCTTCAAATTTTAATTTCGGGTTTTAGAACCCGAAATGCTTTCGTCCTCATATATAGGTGAGCGTTAATATTGCTCTTTTCATGTTAAAGTTGGTATAGGTTATAAATAAAATTTTTTAAAGAATTTCTTTTATAAATTATACATACCATCTTATTTTCTACTATACATACTTTATTAATTATACACTCTATATAATCTTAAATTTATATGTCATTACAACTCACCTAAATTAATTGCCTATAGATCATTAATTTGAGATCACTAACTTGAGATTAGTAAGTCGAGATTATTAATTCGAAATTATTACATTCGGAATTATTACATTCAGGTTATTACTTTTGGGATTTTTTTTGTCAAGATTATTGTTTCTCAAGATTATGATTATTCGGGATATTTTTTTCAATATTTAGTTTTCGAGTTAATACACTGTCAAAATATTGCTTTTTTTTGAGATTTGAAGCTTCAGTTTTTAGTACTATTAGAATTTAGTTCTTCAGGATTTTGTACCAAATTCACTAGTATCAATCTGGTGACAGACAATATTGATTTGTCCTAACTCTATAGTTTGTCCTTTCTCAAATATATTTTGTACAAATATATTCCAATTGTTCATTAATGTTTCTCTTGCTTTTATAATTTCACTATTAGTTAGATTTTCACTCAAATTGGGGACAATAGAATCATTTTTATTTCAATAGTTATAACTCCTGTTAGGTAAGTAGCAGAATTTTTTTCTTTAATAAGATTTTTTCAATGGTTTTTATACAGTTCTTCTTTAGAAAGTTATCAAAAGAGGTAGTAGAACTATTATCAGAAAAATAAGCTTCCTCTGACAAGAAGATCTCTTTTTCTTCATCCTTCAATTCATCAATCCAATCATTATCTTCAAACTTATCACTAATATTAGCTGGTTTCAATATAGTGACATAAGTGGTATTGATAGTAGCTTGCTTTTTAAGATAACAAATATGTAGAGTATGAGTATAAGCACCAAAGTCAAGTTTAGCTTGAGATTTGTTAAACCAATCAGCTCCTAATAAAAGGATCTCATCAGATGATTCGATTACTTGTAGATTGATAGAGATAGCAATATTCTGTAAGGCAATTTTAATATTGTCAATAATCTCTAGAGCTTTTGCTCTGTTTTTATTTGCCGTAATTACAATAGTTTTGAAGTCTTAATCAGGTTGTAGTCTTAATTTTTCTATTAGTTTTTTGATAATAATGCTTACTGTAGTACCAGAATCAAATATAGCTACAACAGGATTTTCTTGATTTATATATAGCACCTCATTGCTACAGTTTTTCGATCTCTTTTAGGCTCAACATGGTTAGCATTAGTAGTTGTGGTTCTTCGCTTTAAGGCCTAAACAAAATTCTTTTGTTGGGTAGATAGTTGAAGTACTTGTCCAATATTATACTTACTTTGGTATTTAGAATATCATTGGTAATATTATAGGGTTCAAGCTTATCAATAACAGATAGTAATTGTTTAACAGGAGTTCGCTTTGTAGGCTTTGCAATTTTTATTGGAGTATTGATTTCAATAGATTCAGGTTTAGAATTAAAATTTTGTAAGTAGTAATTGTTCTATTATGTAAATTCATCTTTTTTCTAGATTCAGATAACTGTTGCTTTTTTTTTTGTTTTTTATATTTAGTACTATAGGGAGAAGCTTGAGGTAGTTGGGTAACATAAACTTCATCATTCTAGAACTCTGGACATATAGTACAAAGATCATACATTACGTATTTCAGCAAATACTCCAAAAATTTGAGAAGTAGAAAAACAGTTTTTTGGCAATTATCTTAGTATTCAGTAGTCCAATTTGAATGAACTTTTTTTTAATATGAAGCTCTCAGTGAGGCGCATCTAACAAAAAAAAAGTTCATTCAATTCTGATTACTGGAACAGAAGTTGTTTATGTAAATATAGTTTTGTTATTTTTAGCAAATTAGGTCAAAATTGGCCAAAATCCAGTTATAACCTATATGAGAAATGTTCGGGATCCTATTCTCCCAGTAATCATCATTATCTTTAATTTTAACTATATTAATATTTCTTCTTTTTAAAATTGAGATTTATTTATTTGGTTCTGTTGTTTATAAGTAGTTCTTCTTTCTGACATGCTATGTTCATATTTTTCATATGTATTGCAGTTGTAGTTGGTTTTTCTGGGTTGGTAAGCTTGGCTTCAGTTTGATTTAAATTGGGCAATTGGTTGATATTTTAGAGATTTACCATTCTTAGTTGAGCAGATAAAACAGATACAATGGTAGCATAATTGAGAGTCATTTATTGCATTTGCTTGGTCAAATTTTTAATATCCTTTTCATAACTAGCTAGATTGATTTTTTCAGGTTCAGCATTGGTAACAAAATCTTTGCCCTGTTTATAATTTTTTTTTTTTTTTTTTTTTTTTTTTTTTTT
>QKWP01000565.1:62344-94503 GCA_003550325.1 Gigaspora rosea
ATGAATATATTCATAATTTTATAATTTGTGTAATATAAATATGCATATTGGTTACACAAAAGTTCATTGCACTGTTTGTATAGTATAAAAATAATTTTAGATTACATGCCACTAATGTTGTGTAATATTACACAAGTCCTATTTTGGTAACTTGGTTTTAAATCTAAGTAGGTATAGCAGGTTTTGAATATTTATAAATATTCATAATATTTATGAATATTTAAATATTTATGAATATTTATAAATATTTATGAATATTCATAAATATGTATTTATGAATATTCATAAATATTTATGAATATTCATAAATATTTATGAATATTCATAATGTTTATGAATATTCATAATGTTTATGAATATTCATAAATATTTATGAATATTCAAAATATTTATAAATATTCATAATAATATAATTTGTGTAATATAAATATGCATATTTGTTATACAAAAGCTCATTGCACTGTTTTTACAAAAATAATTTTAGGTTACACATCACTAATGGTGTGTAACAGTACACAAGTCCTATTTTGGTAACTTGGTGTTAAATCTAAAATTGGTTTAGCAGGTTTTGAATATTTATAAATGGGACTGCCTATTTCCACCATGGTATTTTGCTATTTCCACTATGGTTACACAAAAAGTTACTATTTTTAGATTTTAATATAATTTTGTATATTATAATTTTATTATTTTCAATTGGCCCAACTTGATTTAGGTTGCCAAAACAAGAGGTCGTCTAAAGCGGGGTCAAATTCACGTGATCACAGCCAATCAAATTACAGAATTTTGATGATCGCTGGTGAAGCAAAAACGAAAAACCTAAAAATACAAAAAACGGCAGTCTAAACCTACCTCAGGTAGATTAAGTAAAAATATCGGGAAGGCAAATTTGCTTATATATAACAATCTAAAACTCAGCCTAACCCTAATATAAAATGACCCTAACCCTAAAGTTAACCGAGAAAATTATTAAGAAATATGAGTTGCCCCTGCTTTAGACGTCCCCAAAACAAGACTCATGTAATGTTACATGACATTAGCAGCATGTAACCAAAAATTATTTTTGCAAAAACAATGCACTGGGCCTTTGTGTAACGTACATGCATATGTTGTATAACCAGTATATGTACTGTGATTGGATGTTGCTTTGAACCTAGATTTAGGGTTAGGGTGGGCCGGAATTATGTCTAACCCGCCGGGGAATTATCATGATAGTGCCCACCAGCATTAAGCTTAATGCCGGCTGACCCAACCAAAATAAGAATTGTGTAATGTTACACGATATAAGTAGTGTGTAACCAAAATTATTTTTGCAAAAATAATGACTGGGCCTTTGTGTAACATAAGTGCATATATTATTTTGAATTCCAAAAATAGAAAATCTTGTATAACCATAGTGGAAATAGCAAAATACCATGGTGGAAATAGTAACCCCCTTTATAAATATTCATAATACAGTCAACTCTCCATAAATGCAACTCGTAGGGACAAGCCTACAACGTGCATTTAGGGAGGTTTGCATTTAGAGTTAGCCAATTAAATTGTAGCTTTTAAAAATTAGATCATCAAATTTGTATAACTTCTACCAAAACTATATAACCTATCTTAAATACTAAAACTTGATTGGCCACGTGCATTTAGAGAGGTTAGTGTAATATAAAATGTTATTCAAGAGAACGTGCATTTACAGAATATAGAACATGCATTTAGCACTAATAACATTTTACGGAATAGAAAAAAACGTGCATTTAGAGAGATATTGCATTTATAGAGGTTGCATTTATGGAGGGTTGACTGTATTTATGAATATTTAAATATTTATGAACAATTATTATAAAACGCACTTATAGTGTTTTAACACTATAAGGTAGCCGCGCGATGCTGTCACACTAGAAACCAGGAACGAAGGTGTATAGTTAACAAATGTTCAAATAAAAGTAATAGGAAATAAAATACCATATTTTGATTTTCTAAAGGATCAATATATTTAATTGTTAATATAGCACTAATATAACAGGAGGTGCTTTCGTGTCTCTTTTATTTATTACATTTGTAGTGAAATAGTATAAATTAAAATTATCATAATTTCACTGTAAAAAATCATGGTTTATATCATGCATTGATTTATTACATTTGTATTAAAATATAGTATAAATTGAAAATTATCATAATTTCACTATAAAAAATCATGTTTTTAATCATGCATTATTGCAAAAAATTGTTACAGAATTACCACTATTCTAGAGGCACACATTATGTCAGGTATGGTAAATGATTTGAAATGATTTGATGATTCAAATGACAATGACTAGTCATTGGTCATTTCGAATATAAAAATGACTGAGAAGGTCATTTAACATACGTTAATTGGTGTTCTAACACATTTTAATCAATAAAATTGGTTACAGGATAAATGCAAAATTTTATATAAAAAAACTTAATTAATAATCGTAACTCTTTTAAAAGTCAAAATTTATTAAGCTAATCAATATTTATGCCTTAAGTAAAGCTTCAAAATATTAGTAATATAAGCCATTGCTAAAACCCTGGGCCGATCCAGCTGACCTTGACTAAGGATATTCAATTCTGTTTTAGTTTATCATGACTTTTCTTTTCGGATATATTAAATGAAAAAAAATTGCATTTAATAAAAATCCTGTATTGAATAAAAAAAAACAATAATAATTAATTTATTTAATAAATTACTGTTAATATTAGATATTCCTGGTAATTTCTTTAATATTTTATTAAATGATATCTAACAGATTATGTATTTACAATTCTTGCAGATAATTTATTGAATGTTTATTGTGATTTGCAAAATTCTGAATCTAAATTGATTGTTTGAGTTATGATATTCACTCTGTGATTGTGAATAAGATAAGCGCTTCTATTACATCAAAAAATTCTTTAGGAATTGTGTTTGGATCAATTATTTTAGAGATTGGTCAAGGCAAATTCTCAAAGGCTGGCGCTCTTAGATGTAATCGAAGTATTTTATTGTGCCATGATCACAATCGCTGTAACGTAGTAAAATACTTCGATTATATTTAAAGGCGCCAAACGACCTTTTGAGAATGAGTCTTGACCAATCCCTAAAATAGATCCAAACTCAATTCTTAAAGGATTTTTTGATGTAATAAAATCACTTAATTATTTACAACCACAAATCATTGTGGAGTGATAGATCCAGAATTTTGCAAATTGCAATAAATGGTTATAGTAAATAATGCATATGTTCTCTTGAAAACATCGTCAAAGTAAACAGAATTAAATCTCATACTCACCCTGAGCTATTTTGTGATCCAGATTAGCACGTTAAATTTAAAGCCAGATATTTGTTATGTAAAAACGATCACTGTGATTCTCCAGATCTTTCACCTGCAAAATAAAACTGATATTGGTTGTTACGCATTCATTAACTATATAATATAATTAATATTGTAATAAGTTAATTTTCAAAGGGGTTAAAGCCTCATTATTATTATTGTGGACTAAATTATATTGTTGATTCTTTTGAAATAAAAATAAAACAATCGACACATAATAAATAAATGAATCATTATTCTACAAACAACAAATAATACGTAATATTTAGTAGTTTATTACTTTGCTGCAGTCTCATGCCCGCATCACTAGGTCATTTCATGATCGGTAAAAATTGAGAAATAATACGTGTCAATTAAAAATCAGTGTAAATTCAGATTTCATCTCAAATAGGAATTTTACAGGAGGGCCCCCAAAATTCCGGGTCGGACGCATCGGATATAGATCGGTGTTTAGCCCAAGTTGTTAGCAGATTATACAGCAAAATTATTAGGTGGACATTTTTTACTTAATAAATGGATGATTTATTAGTAAAATTTTTTATGATCTTGGGACAAAATTGATCAATTCTGATCCAGCCGACCATGATTCAGATGCACTCTGAAGTATTCCGACACAGATATTTGGGACCCTCTGTGAGTTCTCAAAATGGTATGCTCGCTTAGGCACAATAACAGTAACAGTAACAGTATGCTACACTAGCACAGCCCATTAGTATATGGCAAGAATTTGTTGATACTATTCGAGATTTATACAAGAAATTTTGAAAATCATTATACAGTTTAGCTAATTGCAGAATTTCAATAAGACGATTTCACGATAGATGTAATTTGACCTTTAATCAAATAAATTTAATTCTATGGTATATCTCACGGCCTCGCTTTGCTCGGCCTTGCTCAAACTTTAAAATTTTTTTCATCTTATATACCGCAAAATAAGTCCTATGGTCATATGATATATCTAAATTTAGAAACAATTATAAATTCTTTCCTCGTTTGATTAATTAATAATTAACCAATCGATTATATGATGCGACAGCCATGATCGGGATGTCGATTGTTAGTGAATTTTGAAGTGTTGCTCTAGCAAGCTCATAGATACTAGATATATAATTAAATTTTATAAGTAATCAAGTTTTAAATTAGAATTTTCCTCAATCTCCATTTGTATCTATCTACGATGTGATATCGAAATGCGTTTATAACATATTTAGTTAGTGCAATTCCAAAAGACAATATTAAAACAAAGACATTTTTTATAGTGATAGTCATGCACATTAATTGAGACAAGAAACCTGTTAAGGCGATATTTGGTTAAACAATTCTCATACAATAGATAAATATAGTACTATATGATGTATATCGCGATGATTGTGTAGAAATTCACATTTTTACTGCGTTTAATAAATTGTCCAATTAATTGAGATTTTGCGGATATATGCCATTAAAAATGCCTTAGTAACAATATACTTCGTAATATTTCTGTTTCAATATAGTCACAACATTCTTATCAAAAATTTTTCACCCAAATAGAAATTATTGAACAAACAAATTTGTCTTCAAAGATTTTTGATCATAATTCAAGTTAATAACTGATTTGGTATAACATAATTAAATTGTTTTGCTAATGTTAAACTTCACGATATTAGATTAAATACTATTTTATATTACGTTTTAGAATTATGGCCCTCATGATTTTTGAAGTTCTAGAAGATTGTTATCGATTATGGCCCACAGTCATATGATTGTAATACAAATGCAGAAATGATTATTAAACTCTCGCTACGATTATTTATTTATGGCTTTGACGATCAGTAATTATTATTTAATCTGTCCAGTAAAAAATCTGATAAGAAAAAACCAAAAATTAGAATTGCTATTGCATATTTGTAATTTAATTAAAAAGTTAATGATGTTGTATCAGATTTTTTATTTTTAACTAAGTAACAACTAGCACTAATACGTAATGAGAATGATAGCTACAGTTATATCAATTTCAATATCAATTTTCAAAATATCAATATCAATATCAATATCTTATAAAAATGGGTAGATGAAATTTTTCCTTTCTCGGAATTGCAAGGAAATTTTGACTACAGATTTCACGCATAAAGACAACACATGCTGCAAAAAATTGAACGATCTAATCCAAAAATCGATACAATCTAGTTCGCATACGCATTAAACTCTTACTTTTATATATGGCAAGATGAACGGTGCAAAATTGAATTTTCTTTAATTATGATTTCTATCACAAGTTACTGTCAGAAGTTCTAATAGACAGTATGTGGTTAATATTGAGTTGATTTGTACTGATTTCTATTATGAATACTGTAAAAAATCCTATTACTCGCTATTTCAGGTAAATGAATATAGAGAAAAACTGTTAGCGAAAGAAATGATATGGAACTATAAAGTATTATAGTAATAGATGGAAATAGTGATAGATTTCTTAAATCTGTATTGAAGATGATCAATACTTGAAATGAAGATTACGCTTATTTATGTGCAAAAAAAAATGTGCCAGTATTAAAATTTGCTAATTAACGAGCGATCTACAGGCTAATGAGTCAAACTGAAAAGTTGTAGTTTTGGATATAATAGTTTGTTATTTTTGGTAAGTTTTAAACCGCGTTTCTTATAATTATTTATCCAGATCTACAAAAAACCATTAGGTTATCCAGTTATCCGAAAATTATTTCGCTATTGTCTTTGATAATCAGTGATTATCATTTAATCAACCCAATAAAAAATCCTACGAAAAAAAATGAAAAATGGCAAATATCAAGTAAATAAACAAATTAATTTGCAACGGGTTACCAATTTTTGCGTCTAAAATTCTTGCTTTTAATATTAGTTAGTGCAGCTATAATATTGCTTATGTTGTATTTCTTATCGTTATATTTAAACCATAAACTATAATTATGTATTTGCATGTATGTGTACATTTGTCAAATCTATGCCATATAAGAATTAAGAATAAGGCGTGATGAATTTGCAAGTGAAGAATAATGGCGTGATGAACTTATGCATGAAAAATAACCAAAATTTGACGAATAAGTCATGCGGACCAATCAAACTTAAGATATTGCAGACAAATACCACTTCAAACAGAGTAAAACCATGCACTCATTGCATTCGTTCCTGGTATAGGTAAATTAGATTTACAAATCTGTTATACCAAAATTTAGCAAGGAATTTTTTTTATTAGAGCCCCAAAGGTGTTTCATAAGCAAACTTTAGAGATATGAATGTTTTTTTAAAAAATAAACAAAAAAACCAAAATATTATGTTACACCTGATCTTAAATTTTGATTGGCTATTCTAATAGTTTTGTGTAACATGGTGTAAAACACCATAGTAGAGGTTGGAACCAGTTTTAATAATTCGGGTTTATCACATGAATTTTGTGATATTTAAGAATTTAATCCAATTAAATTTTAATAAATTCTAAAATATCACAAAATTCACGTGATAAACCCGAATTATTAAAACCGGTTCCAACCTCTACACCATAGGTGCGTTTTAGTAAATCTTATTTATGAATATTCATAAATATTTATGAATATTCATAATAATTATGAATTTTCATATTTATAAATATTTAAATATTAATGAGTATTCATAATATTTATGAATTTTCATAATATTTATGAATATTCAAAATATTTATGAATATTCATAATATTTATGAATATTCATAATATTTATGAATATTCAAATATTTATGAATATTCATAATATTTATGAATATTCATAATATTTACGAATATTCATAATATTTACGAATATTCATAATATTTATGAATATTCATAATATTTATGAATATTCATAATATTTATGAATATTCAAAAATATATTCGAATATATGTAAGGGGAGTAACAAAAATCAGGTGATTTTTTAGGGGGGGAGGGGGATAAAAAAAGTTAAAATTATATATAAGAACCTGACTATTTATATATTAAGGAAGAGGGAGGGGGGGTAGGCCTCTGATAAAAAATAATCAGATGATTAATGACACTGCCCTAAGGATTTATGAATATAAGCACTACCACCTGCATTTGTTACATTGATGAGGATACAACTAGCCACACGTACAACTTTTGGTCGTCTAATTTAAGTAGTCCGCCCGAAGGTTACCCCGCGAGTTCCACACTAGCTGCCATACCTGCAACCCGACTAGGGGATTGCCTATTTAAACCCTCTGATCCCTGCTTCTCCTGCCAACCCATCCTGTATTACCGGAACAGGCCTGTTATATAAGCAGTCAGTCAGCCAGGTCCGGATGCTTATCCGTTGTTCTTAGGACCCATTTATCCTCAGCAGAAAACTTGGTAGAGCAGTCCCTGTCCCACCCAGGTAATACCTACACTTCGGTAACTTACGCATTCACCGAGGCGAACAACTTGCAGTCGAGGAATACCCAACCGCTACCATTATCTACTTCTGCCCTTATAAAGTTTGCTCCAACCCCGGTACCCACCATCACTTTCCTACCGGTCCTTCCTAATTTTCCGGACTTCCAATCCAGTTGGCCCGGAAGGGTTGATCTACCCAGCATTAGGTACCATTATGGTTTTTCTCCCCTTGGTCCCCAATTCCTTAACATGGGTCCTTTTCCTCCGGTGCGACTTCGGCGGCCAGTTTGGTAGACCTTGTCCCCAAGGACAATGTCCGGTACTTCGGCTCTGGTCCAATATTCCAGTTTTGGTAGCACCGTTAAAGATCTTTGCTACCTCCTTACTCGGGTCTTGCCAAATGGGTTTCTGTTTTCCCGGTTCCTTGGATTTGTCTATATCACGAACACAACTTCGCCCAAAAGCTCCTATTCGAGATGGTAACCAAGAACTACAGGTGATGTACCCAACCAATCAACAGGAAACAGTTACCGGAACACAGGCCTATTTTTTCAAAGCGTCGTCAGTGAAATTTGAACCCTAGACCTGCCACTTGGGGGTGACAACTTACCAACTTCTCTAAGTCACCACACCCTCTGCCCTGTTTATAATATTGCACCAGAGTACAGACTATATCTAAATTATTATGTATAGAAAGTATAGGAAGCAATTCTAGATGTAATCCCTTTTTAAAATAGAATAAAATCTGAGCAGCATCAGTACTTTCACTTCTTTTAGTTAAGGGAAGTGCTATTTATTACATAATTTCAAGAGGGGGAGAGAGTTAGCAGTCTATCTCGTCTATATATTATATATATATATTTATTATTGGATACTAATTCGATCACAGGAGGGAAAGGGAGTATAACCTTCTAATAAAAATAAATTATATAATAAATGGCACTTCCCTAAATGATTAAATTTGCTGTAGGCTTTCACAGGTTCGTCAGATTCTTGTTTAATAGTATAGGACCCCGGACATCTCTCATATAGGTTATAACTAATCTGCATGAATTTGGACAGTTTTGCTACCCCTAAAATCAAGTAAATTTGCTAAAAGTTGAATTATTATATATAAATTTTATAGTAATTTGCTAAATCTAGCATCGGGTAAATAAATATAGTGCAAATTTTTTAAAACTGTAATAGCCATTAAAACCCACTTTTAAATATATGTATAAAATATGTAAATTTGCTTTTGAATATGTAAAACCCCTTTTGAATATATAAAATATGTAAAACTCGCTTTTGAAATATAAAACCTACTTAAATTTAAAATGAAAATCTTAACTTTGAGCCAAGATATCTTAGCAACCACTTAATCAAATTCGATTAAATTTTTTTATTTGAATTCTACGAATCCATAAAATTCAAATAAAAAATTTTCATCAGATTGATCAGGTGATTGCTAAGATACCTTTACTCAAAGTTTTAAAAAAAATCAAACCATCTATTAAAATACAAGCTGCGCCAAATTTTTTAAAACTTTGATTATTTGAATTCTATGGATCCATATAATTCAAATAAAAAAATTTTTATTGAATTTGATCAGGTGGTTGCTAAGATACCTTTGCTCAAGTTATAGAAAAAATCAAAACTTCTATCAAAAACAAGCTGTGCCAAATTTTTCTAAAACTCTGAGCGAAGATATTTTAGCAACTACCTGATTAAATTCAATAAAAATTTTTTATTTGAATTTTATGAATCCATAGAATTCAAATAAAAAAATTTTCATCGAATTTGATCAAGTGGTTGTAAAGATATCTTTGATCAAAGTTTTAAAGAATTTCAACATGACAGATACGTTTAAATTTGTTGACAAAACTTTGATCAAGGATATCTTTGCAACCACCTGATCAAATTTGATGAAATTTTTTTTACTTATTCTATGGATTCATAAAATTTAAATAAAAAAATTTTTATCAAATTTAATTAGGTGGTTGCAGAGATATCCTTGATCAAAGCTTTGTTAAAAATTTAAACTTATCTGTTATATGATATGCGTTTTGAAATTCTCTAAAACTTTGATCAAAGATATCTCTGCAACCACCAGATTAAATTTGATGAAAATTTTTTTTATTTGAATTCTATGGATCTATAGAATTCAAATAAAAAAATTTTCATCAAATTTGATCAGGTAGTTGCAGAAATATTTTTGATCAAAGTTTTAGAGAATTTTAAAACGCATATCACATAACAGATATGTTTAAAATTTTGACAAAACCTTGATCAAGGATATCTTTGCAACCACCTAATCAAATTTAATGAAAATTTTTTTACTTATTCTACGTATCCAAAAACTTAATAAAAAAATTTTCATCAAATTTGATCAGGTGGTTGCAGAGATATCCTTAATCAAAGTTTTGTCAAAACTTTAAACTTATCTGTCATGTGATACGCATTTTTGAAATTCTCTGAAACTTTGATCAAAGATATCTCTGCAACCACCTAATCAAATTCAATGAAAATTTTTTTATTTGAATTGTATGGATCAATAGAATTCAAATAAAAAAATTTTCATCCAATTTTATCAAGTGGTTGTAGAAATATCTTTGATCAAAGTTTTAAAGAATTTCAAACGCTTATCACATAACAGATGCGTTTAAATTTTTAACAAAACTTTGATCAAGAATATCTCTGCAACCACCTGATCAAATTCGATGAAAATTTTTTTATTTAAATTGTATGGATCTATAGAATAAGTAAAAAAAATTTTCGCAGGAAAATCGGCTAGTTGCGGCAGCATGCAGGCTTGAGATACTTACCCAATGTGGTAGAGGCAGCTGCATGGCTTGAGATACGAACTCCCGAGAAGTACGCTAGTAAGGAAACAGGTATACCAATTTGGAAGCAGCAAGCGCCTATCTGGAATTACATACACCAAATTAGGAGTAATGATAGTAGGAAATGTGGGTAAAGTGGTGGACATGTGAATACTAACTGTTGGTTGGGGAAAAGGGACGTCCGAAACTAGGCTAGCTGTATAAATGGAAATATGGTAGGCTCTGGTAGGTTTAGGTTATGGATAAGATAGTCCAAGTCTCGACACTTAGTAGATAGTATAATAATTATAAGCAATATATTGTAACGATTAATATAAAAAAAAAAAAAAAAAAGTAAAAAAATTTTCATTAAATTTGATCAGGTGGTTGCAGAAATATCCTTGATCAATGTTTTATTAAAAATTTAAATATATCTGTCATGTAATACGCGTTTTGAAATTCTCCAAAACTTTGATCAAAGATAACTCTGCAACCACTTGATCAAATTCGATGAAAATTTTTTTATTTGAATTCTATAGATCCATAAAATTAAAATAAAAAAAATTTCATCGAATTTGGTCAAGAACTTGTAAAGATATCTTTGATGAAAGATTTTTCTATTTCCAAAAAAATATATTATCCCTTAAACTGTAATCCAGGCAAATTTGCCTGGATTTTTTTAGAAATATTACATTTTTTTAAATAAAATAAAAATTTATTAAGCATATGGGGTATACTTTATTTATAGAATATTTTCTTTAAAATATATTTTATAAACTTTATTATGAAAATTTTTTAAAATTATTAATAAACTTTAAAGCAATAAAAGTTTAAAGTTTTTATTTTAAAACTTTTACTATAAAATTTTTCTTTAGGTTTTTTCTTAAATTTTATATGTTTCCGTCTATAAAAAAATTTTTCACTTCTAATACAAGTCCTAATTTTTACAAGTAAATCACAAAAGTTGCAATAATAAAAGTTGTAATCCTTTTTATAAACTATATCATTCTATTAAATCAGGAAGCTAGAGCTAATATTTATAGAGTTCGCCAAAAAAAAGTAGATAATTTTTTTGGATAAAAAATTTTTTGAAATTTATCTATTTTTAGCTTATTATCAATTTAAACTTTTTTTCTTATAATATAAAATTAAATACTACTATAATATAATCCTTATTTTCAATTTTTATCAAAAAAAAATTTTAGTTAAATATCTTAAGTTTTAAAAAATATAGATCATAAGCATATTTATAGCAATTTTCCAGCCAAATTTGCCTAGATTTGCTTACAGTTTAAGGGATAAAGAACTGCACTAAATGAAAAAAAGCTATTATAGAATGAATATTTAACCAAATAAATTGAAATTTTAGAAAGCAGAATTTTAGTCTATTCTCTATTGTTTATATTAGTGCACAGTAACTTGTTTCATTTAAACTTGTAAAAATCTAGCTTGTAATGGTGATTTTTCTGTTTTCATCAAAATTGAAAATTTTAGAAAATCTCAAATCTGGAAGCAAATTGAAAATTATCATAACTTCGTCAATATTAATCTGTTTTTGGTGAAATTTTAAATAAAGACTCTGGATACCTATTCTATCAACTTACTAAGTCACATTTTGGAGGTTTCATTTTGAGAAGTGCTTCTGGAAGCATTTGAAGTTTAGGGGAAAACTTGCGAAAACGTATGCGTCCAAATTTACAAAAATGTTAATATCTTCATGAGTTTGCAATATTTTTTCATGAAATTTGAGATTCTATTTGTCAATGACATATGCTACAGTCTTGTTATAAATTTTTTTTAGTTAGCATAGTAAAATTTTTTGTAAATTATTGCTGAATAGTGGGTTATTTTGAAAAATCAAAAAAACATATTACAAAAAAGCTATATTGAAATTGTTTACAAGAACTTTCACCAAAGATATCTCCATGAGTTCTTGACCAAATTTGATAAAATTTTTTTTATTTTAATTCTTCAAATCCATAGAATTCAAATAAAAAAATTTTTAAAAAATATTATGATTTTTAAAATTTTACAAATTGATTCTAACATTGTGCTCTAAAAACCTATTTAGCATATTAATACATTATGCTAGTATATTTAATTTTATATTTCTTAAAAATTTCAGAGAAATACTAACTATATAATAATTACTACAATTATTATATAAATTACTAACTAATTTGCTTAATGATAACCCTGCACAATTGTATTATATAATTATTTGTTTATCGACATACAATCACGACTAATAATTATAATACATATGCAAGTTGCTATTAATACTAAAGCCTGATTATATGCTACAACTACTTTTATTTATTTTCAATTATAATTGATTATAATTTTGCTCTGTATAGCCATTAATAACTTGTTATATCTGGATCGATCGTTATAATTCTTGCAAAATGTGGATAAATTGCTAAAAATAAAATATAACATGTATAAAATCTTAGTAATTTGCCAAAATATTCAAATATAACTCTTTTTAAAATTAACTTCAATTTGCTAAAATTTAAATTTGGACTTTAGATCAAATTTGAATCAATTTGCTAAAAAAAAATATGACATATATCAGAGATATCTGGGGTCCTAATAATATCCAACTTATTTAGTCACTTATTTTTTCAATGTTGGATACAAAAGATTTGTTTAAAAATGTTAATAATGGCTGTTCACAAGGTATTGTAATTTGGATTACTTGTGGTAGTTTGGGTAGTATAGAAAGTATGTTGCCATTCATTAGCCACTTCATGTAAGAAAGCAGGTAAACCTTCTCTTTTACGTGTAGCATTCCACTTATTTGCTGATGCAGATTTTTCAAAGCTTTCAATCCAAGTATAAGGGTCTTGTATTCTATTTCCAAGAAAAGAGTCAACTCTAAGTAGAATAGAGCCAGTGGTATTGGCCTTAAAGTAGTTTAAAATATCATTATAGGATACTATAGTTAATATGTTTATCAATAGTTTTGCAATAGATTTGGATATAAATAAAGAGGAATTGAAAGTAAGATTTAAAGTAGAAAGATTAATACCAAAATAAGATAACTTAGAAAGTGGGTTTAAATTAAAGTTGATGCAAATTGGAAATAGGGTGTTCCAGGAGTAATTTGTTGAAAAATATTCTCAATAGGTTCTTTATTAGCAAGCTATTTATTTGTTAAATTTAAAGGGTTCTTTTTAAAACAATTAGTACAGTCGTCCTCCCCTATAATCACACAGTTGGGCATATACCAATCAGGTGATTATAAAGAAGTGTGACTGTATAAAGGTTACCTCTATATAATCACACTTATATTAAAAAATAATTAATGTGATTTAATAAGGTAAATATATAATAATCAGTTTTTTTTCGCATGTAGTACATATGCAAATTAGGATGAAATAGGTAATAAATCATTATTTTGATTGAAAAACAAATTGAATTAATATAATAAATCAAGATAAATCAATATTTAAGATATTTTTTGATTGCTATTATAGAATTCGTTTAATGTTATTAAGACTTAAGTACAATACTTAACAATTCCACCATTAAAGCTTAATAATCCAAATAATATAAAATTCTTAATGGCACATAGGAATATTAATTGATTTGCTAAATAACATCCGGAACTTCTGTAATACTCACAGTATTACTAACTTTAGTTTTGCAAGGCTTTTGTTAATTTCAGTTAAATTATGAGCTTTACTTGTATATAAGTTTTTTATATTTTCTTTAATTGTTGACAATTTTTTATTAATCTCTTCACTTTCTAAAAATTGGCTTTGAATTTTATTTTTGATTACAGATCCAATCATAATTTGCCAACCACTCAGTTTACTAATTATTTCACTAGACATTGGACGTTTTTCTGGATTCGAATTCATACATTGGTTTGCTAATTCAATATAACAATCAGGAATTCCTGGTCCAAATTTGGGCCGTAGTCCTTTACAAATCATTATTGCAAGAACGTCATTAACTTCATATAGTTACTAAAAGGTCTTTGATCAGTTGTTATTTCTACCATGATTATTCTGAATGAATAAATATTTGAAGCTTGAGTATATGGTTGTTTTTGAAAAAGCTCCAGTGCAATATAAGGTAAAACTCCATGAATATGATCTTCTTGTTCCTTTTCATCAAGCAGTTTTGATAAACCTAGATCGGTAATATATGCTTCATAATCTTCTTTCAACAGAATCTTTCCAGGATGAATATTCGATGCAAATATTTTTTAAAATGAATGCAACCAATATTGGATATAATATCACGTAGTATCGTTAATTTTAGTTTCCATTCAAATTTAATGATATCAGTAAGGTTTTTGCTCAATGATCCGTATTTTGCATAACTAAGCACTAAAATGTAATCATTTGTTTTTTCATCTTTTAATATTCCCAAATATTGATTTAAACTATAGCAAGCTTTCAACTAAAAAACAAAATAAATTAATATATTTAATCATATATAATTTTTAAAAACAAAACAATATACAAAAATATTAACATTATACCTCTTTTATAAATGGTTCTTTATTTTTATTGGAATCTTTTACAAGCTTAATTGCCACTTCTTCATATGGTCCATAGTTATTTAAATATTTTGTTTTGAAAACTGTAGAAAAGCCTCCTTTACCTATTTCTTCAACATTTTCAAAACTTTCAAATAGTATTCGATCAAAATATTCTAGTTTATTGTTAGCAGTACTTTGTTCAGCAATAGCTGATTTTAAATACCATTCAAAAGCAATATCAATGTTCTTTTCAACAAGAATTTCATTTTGATAAAATTCGCCAACTATGTGCATTCCATCAGCATTGCCCATCTCTGCTGATTTTTTATAATACTCAGACGTTTCACATTCATCTTTTATAACTTCTTTTCCATAATGATAACGAAATCCTACATTAAACGTCCCATAAGATACCCCATATTCGCAGATTTTTTATAATATTTGAATGCTTTATATTCGTCATCTTTAACTCCAATTCCATTTTTATAGCAATAACTGACATCAAATGTTCCAATAACATCACCCATATCGGAGCGCCGGATTTGATGACGAAGAAGCCAACCAAGTGGAGATGAGCCCGGAGGGCGAATTGCGAACAAGTGAGCCAATAAAGCTTCAATATTTAAATGAACCACAGGTGAGTTGTGACGAAACGAAGTGAGGAGCCAAGTTTTGGTAGGGTCTGGGTATAAGCAGATTTTTGATAATATTCGAATACCTTATGTTCATTCCTTTTGACACTGATTCCATATTTATAACAATTTCCAACTAGTCTTATTCCTTTAACATTTCCCATCTCCGCAGAGTTTAGATAATATTCGAATGCTTTTTTCAAGTCCCTTTCTACTCCAATTCCATAACCGTAACATTCATGAGTACAATAATTTTACCTTTATAGTATTAGGTATTATTATGTATATTACGCAGATGTTACTCAAGTGAATGTAGTAGTAACAGAGTCATTTGTAAGTTGTCACATACTTTCCATAATTGTATCGTGATAGTCATTCGCATCACCTACTGATTGAGTTTTTAACATACTTCTATTTTTAGAATGCCTGTTTTTTATCGGTTTTGTTAAAATAAATTTTTTTTTTAGATTGTAATTATATAGAAGAAGTTTTATTATTAAAATTATTCAACAAATTCTAAAAAAATGTGATAGTGATTATAGCATAATTGTGACTGTATAGAGAGATTTTTAATAATAAAAAACGGGAATTTAAAATCATGTAACTGTATAGAGTTTGTGACTGTATGGGAGGTAACTATATGGAGGGACGACTGTATATATAGCTGTAAGTAGTGATCCTAGTCGATCAAAAGTTTTCGACCGGCCAAGCCGATAAAATTTTATCAGCTTAGTCGGCTTAGCTGAAAAATTTCAAATCAATCGTAATTTGATCAAAACAACCATAAATAAAACCCAATTAAAGATATCTTACTATATAATTTATACGATTGAAAAATTTATTAAATTAAAGCTGCCAATAAAACTGTTTTGATTTTTAATTTGCTGAATTTAGTAAAAATCTTATATCTTAGATTATATATTAAAAGAGCATCGTGTGCCAAATACCATTAAAAGTTACGTTTTTATGCATATCATATATTTAAAGCAGGTTTTATTCTAAACGTTCAGTATGTATTACCAAAAAATTCGAGCATGTGAATTAAGGTGGTTTTATCAAAAATCAGCCAATACAGGTTCTGCTAATGAAACATTTTGTTATCAAAAATAGTTGAAAAATATGAGCATATGGCTTTTATTTATTATCAAAAATTAGTCAACATAGGCCCTGCTAATGAAATATAGAATGGAATTAGAATTAAAAGGACGAACATAAGACCTCCAAATATTATCAAAATCAGCCAATATGAGTTCTGCTGATGAGGAACATATAATGATGGCATTGTTATCGATATAGAATTGGAGTCGAAAAGCATTAACGAAACATAATGTTGGCATTGTTATCAATATGGAATTAGAGTCAAAAAAGATGCGCATATAGTCTCCATTATTATCAATTAGCTGATATAGGTTCTGCTAATGAAACATATAATGGAATTGAAAAGAACAAACACAAGGCCTTTAGATATCAGAAATTAGTTGATATGGGTTCCACTAATAGGAACAAATAATGTTGGATATTAATCGATATAGAATTGGGGTTAGAAAAAATTATCATATGGCCTTTATTATTATCAAAACTAATATGGGTTTTGCTAATAAAAGCACATAATCTTGGAATTGTTATTAATATGGAATTGGGTCAAAAATGGCCTTTATCTATTATCAAAATTATCTGGTATGGGTTCTGTTGATGAAGCATACCTATAATATTGGATATTGTTATCGATATAGAATTGTGTTGAAAAGATGAACACAAAATTTTGGATAAAAAAATTTGTTAACTGGCATACCTAATGATGCATGTTTGAAAAAAAAGTGATTTGGATAAAAGTTAACTCAGAGCATACTTACCTTAATGACATATGTGTTTGGTCGATCAAAATAGCCACATTTCCATACTTGAAGTTGCAACTTCAAGTGCCTAAAGTTGCACTGCTTAAAATGCTAATTAATATATTTCAGCTTTTTTCAGTGCAACTGAGGTTGCAACTTCAATGCATAAAAACTTCAAGCACAACTATATAATGTGACTAATTAGAATTAGCACAAAAAGAAATTTATACCAGGGTGACAATAGCTTCGATGTCTCCAAAGTGCGATACATCCTATGACGAAAACGGTAGTTTTAATGACGATAATGTTCTAAAAAAAAACCTACACTAATCATATTTTATAGCGATTATAAGAAAAAATTTTTACCTATAAAATCGGCTAGCTGATTTTAGAAAAAATTGACCAACCAGATCGAAAAATCAGCATAGCTGATTTTTTTAATTTTGGCTGGATTACTAGCTGTAAGTGCAATAAAATAAATAATATCAATTATATTGTCAGGAAAACTTTAATATCTAATACTATAGATTAACTTAAAGATGGTATTTTTATGTTAGAGTAAGTTAAATTCTTTGTAAATAAGTTTAAGATTATTAGAGCGCTGACAGATATTACGTAATATCTTTAGGGGGGTCAGAGAAATCTTACGTCTATATAAGTTATAACAATACTGACCAATCATTGTGAGGCATAAATCGAATCTTTTAATGTTAAGTGCATAACGGTACCGTAGACCCCACTAATGTACCCGGGTCTATATTACAGGTTATTTATTTGAATATAAAAGTAGTGATCCTAGTCGAAATTGGCTAAGCCGATTTTTCGACCTAGGGTACTCTATATAGAAAATTACACAGCCATAAAAAAACTCTGTTTTACACCGTTTGCTTTTTTGCATTTTTTTTTGGTACATACATCTCACACTTAAATTTAATTCTAATTCCTTAATATTTCTAATGACACTGTTGTCTAGCCGGTAAAGGCACAAAGACTTTCTAAGAGATCTCTTGTGTGATTATTTACTGGATCTATGGTATTTATATGACGCCAAGGGAAAATCAGACATATGTTTGAAACCTGGTTTTTCTCTATTTAAATTTTTTCTCAGATCGCGAGAAAATTTTTGCCACACTACATAAAACACTAATTGGTAAGGTCAACTAACAGGAAATTAGCCTGGTTTGGTGATACCAAAAAAAATTTGGATTTTTGTTCCGAAAACTGTCATTCGCAATTTAAGGAGCAGCACAATATACTAGAAAAAAAAAATAGCCAATTAAAAGAACAATTAAAAAAAGAAGCCAGCCACAAAATTATTTGAATTACTCAAATAAGATCATATTATTTATCGCTACTGTTTGACCCACTATTTTTACTAAATAATTCATTATACCTACAACTAGCTTTCTAACTTATCTAAATTGGAATGTAAGTATATATTGTGTAAAATTTATTTGATCTATTTTACAATTTTTTTTTTATTCTAAATCTGAAGCACAATCTCTGAAGTTATCACCAGAAAAGAAGTCTCGCCTGTTCTGTTCTGAAGGTAATATACCAAAGTCTTCAATTTCTGCAAAATTAGATATCAAGACAAATTCTATAACCGATTCTGAACTTCTTGGTTGGTTTTTTTAGGTCTTCCGTGAGAAGATAGATGCAGCAAGTGTCTATGCTTCGTTATGTACATCTGGGTCAGGAAGTATTTATGACAAATTGAACAACAAAGTCGATTATATGTCGTTTGGC
Organism: Gigaspora rosea; assembly: GCA_003550325.1. Taxonomy (NCBI): domain Eukaryota; kingdom Fungi; phylum Glomeromycota; class Glomeromycetes; order Diversisporales; family Gigasporaceae; genus Gigaspora; species Gigaspora rosea. Next base: position 81,543 of record QKWP01000565.1, read on the forward strand.
TAATGGATAGACAATGAACATCGTAACCTGGAATTTTAAATTTATCAGAATATTAAAGAAGGTGAATGAGATTGATATAGTGGCCATCTCGGGCTTTGGTAACAGGTGGAAGGAAGCCATCGAAAAGCTGAAGAAAATCCATTGCTTCCTGTGCCCTAGCAGGTTTGCAACAATTTAGATTGTTACATCGTTTAATATCAAGTGAATACTGACATATGTTGCAATATTTTTCTATCCATGATCATGATACAGAGATATTAGCAGGTGTGTTGGTTCCTTTTTCTTTTTCTTTTTTTTTTTTTATCTCATCCTTTTCATGTTCTTCATGAGCGAACTCAAGATTTATAAATGGATCAGTAGCTTTATCAATATAAGTTGCATTACATGCTTTCTGAAAATAGGATCACGGCACCATATATCACATAGCATTGTACCAGCGTAGCGGAAATTTTGTGTTGCTAACTCTGTATCAATTATTTTACCTTGACTATCAAGATGATTCCCAAAATGATTTATTGGTAAAACGACTGCGGCTAATTTACCAGAAAGTGTGGACATACCCCTTTCGACAGAGTTATATTTGGACTGCCCCGGAGCATACGTACATATAGTCAAATAGTCCAAGTCGAATTTTCTAAATAGCTTGCAATAAGACTAAATATTTTTAAAATGCCGGGGGTTCTTATCGGGACCCCTGTCAACCAATAATATCCAAATAGGCTTTATATTATTATTTATTTTTAGGATTCCAGAATATTGATTATCAGATACAAGAGAAGAAATATCTTCCGCGTGAGTAATTAATGACGTGCCTATTCAGTATTGTCAAAGAACATAAGTGTATGTATATTTATATTTTATACAAAAAAAAATAATAAAACGTTAATAATTTTGTAATTTATGTTAACATAATTTTATATAGATACAGAATAGATCTTTATCCATAAAGGTGTAGAAAAAACCACTTGAGCTCGCAGAAATAATACGAATTGGCATGTTGTGGATGCGTAGAGTAAATGTAAGAAGAAAAAAAAAGCAATTGAAATACTTATACCTATTGACCATTGAGATCTAACAAAAATTGCCATTTGCCCGGTTCAAAGATCATCATTTATTTCACTAGGTTTTATCATGAGTTAAACTGATGGTGTAAGTTTCTGATTGATTCCATACACAAAGTCGTGATCAGGTACTTGAACTGGTTCGAGTGCAGATTGTAAAGTACGAAACGTTCTGCTAACTGCAGGTATACCTAGGCCTATTTTAGCTTTATCACCTTGTGAAATTATTATAGAGGAGTCTGAAAATGCTTGAGCAAACTGCCTTGCTCTCTTCACGGAAGCAAGGCAGTAATGCTCATCAAGATGATCTTTTGTTTCATCACGCGAAACTCTAGTTACAGATACCCAGGCGGGATGGTGGTGCGCTTTTGCTGCAATCGTTTTTGAGCGGCGGGGCAGAAGATAGTTGTTCAAAGTTGTTCGAGCCATATATACTCCATAATTATTCTCAAGATTCTCGTGTAAATAATTTACTATTCTTACTTTTATAGCCTCTTTACGTCTACGTTTATCAGCAGATTCATATTCTACTGATTCATGAATGTACTCAAGTAAATCCAGATTTTGGGTCAAAAAGGATGGTCTACCAGGTACATCATATCAGACAACGGTCTGTTCTTTTTCGATTTGTTTGATTTTCTTAAATCGGCATTTAGATTGATATTTAGCATTTCTTTTTAATTTTTTAAATTTTTTTTTATGCATTTGAATTTCTGCTTTACGATCTGAAATTCTAGTAAGTAAGTCTTTACGAAGTTGTGTATCGGTTGTCATGTTATATATATTTTCTAATTCTTTAAGGTTTTTTTCTGCAATTTCCTTTAATTCAGCTGTTTTTTTTTGAGCTGACGCATTACTTCTAATTTTTTCTATGTGATGAACCGTTGGTGGTGTTATAATATAAGAAAGTTTATCCGTTACAAAGTCTAAGACTTGTGTTCTACTAGATAAAGCTGCAAATTGAAAATAACTCTGCAGCTTTAGAGATAGTATAATGTTGTTTTATAATATCGTCGATTTTAGTATCTTCTAATTTTTTTATTTCCTGTCATTCTTTGGCGGCAGCATCACAGATAATTAACCGACTTGGAGCTGGGTTTTCATTTTTTACCATGAAACTATATGTGTAGGCATTACTAAATTTTTGATACTTGTTATTTGGTGATTTATAGATATAGGTTTTATTGAACTTAGGACTAAGAAGAAAGGTTTGTTGACTAATAACTTGAACAAATTTGTAGACTAGAGGGTATCTCACAATAAGACATATACGTTGTACTTTTTGCGACAACTTGCCGACTTAAGAAGAAAAAAGGCTGCTTTAATCGGAGACGGTGAAGCTTCTTTACGAGCTAAGCTTCTTGGAGCTGCTGGACGTTGAAATTAACTTAGCTTGAAGTTTTTATTTAAAGCATTAATTTTTAAGATTATTGAGGTTTCCGAATTATATGTGATTAAAATGCTTTAAGTAGGCAAGGGATGATTTTAATAAAAAACTCAAAAAATTTAGGGCCATAAGTATTCAATACTTTAGAAAGAAAATGAATCTTTCATATAAATGTTTTATTTGGGTTGTTTGAGCATTCTATTAGTTTAGATATTAAATTTGTGTTTCTATCACGTTTACAAATTAAATAAAAAAATGTGGCATTAAAAAAAAAAATAGTACAATTAATTAAACGATGATTAAAAAGTTTTTGATCAGATATTTATTAAGCTTGAGTTTTGTTATATATGTATATATATATACTTTCGTCTTGAAGCATGCAAAAGTTACCCAAAAGGTTCAAAGTATAACAATTCAATTTTCAATTGGGAAATTTATGATCTAGATAAAAAAATTTCGGGTCAGTTTTTTAAAGTACATTTAATTCGATAATGATTGCTTATCTGCTATCATATCGATATATTTAAATCTGAAGATCTTGGGTACAATTACCAAATCAAATCAAACAAACACAAAAATCTTGGTACAATTTCCAAATTAATAAATTGCAAATGTGTACCATAGAACTAATTAATAAATATGGGGGTGCCTGAACACAATATTTTTTACATACAGTCAGACCTCTCTAAATGCATATTGTTGGGACCAGCTCTGAGGTATGCATTTAAGGAGGTATGTATTTAGAGAACATTTATTTTTATAAGTCAAAATGGCGAAATGTGGCGTGCTTCCATCTAAAAGTTTTTCTTACTAAGCTAACAATACATGTCCACTAATTGAAAGTTGTAAAGCTTGTTGAGGCGCATCTAACGGTGGTTAGATCATCCAAATCGGCTCAGTGGATAGCGAGTTATCGTCGAAAAACGATTGGCCGACTATATAAAATTACATATGAAAATCACTATAGGCGAAATGTGGCGTGCTTCCATCTAAAACTTTTTTTCTTACTACGCATCTAAAGGTGGTTAGTTCATCCAAATCGGCCCAATGGAGGCAAGATATCGTCAAAAAACGATTGGCTGACTATATAAAATCTCTATGTAAACAATATTTGTTTTACAAAGATTTATATAGTCGGCCAATTGTTTTTCGATGATATCTCGCCATCCACTGGGCCGATTTGGATGATCTAACCACCGTTAGAAGCGTCTCGACGAGCTCTACAAGTTTTAATTAGTGGCCATGTATTGTTAACTTAGTAAGAAAAAGTTTAAGATAGAAGCACGCCACATTTCGCCTATAGTGATTTTCATATATAATTTTATATAGTCGGCCAATCGTTTTTTGACGATAACTCGCAATCCACTGGGCCGATTTGGATGATTTAACCACTGTTAGATGCGTTTCGACGAGCTCTACAACTTTTAATTAGTGGACATGTATCATTAACTTAGTAAGAAAAAAACTTTTAGATGGAAGCACGCCACATTTCACCATTCTCCAGTTGATAGGTGGATTATCAATTAAGCAAGTCTTATGATATACAAAATCATAACATGTAGTCCTGAAGTGGGGAAGTGCTGAAAACTTTTTCCGATAGAGGAATTTACAATATAGTGATTTGATTGGCCCGTGGTCACATGATATGCATTTATAGAGGGATTTATATAGATGGGCCAAGAAAATAGTATGCATATGCAGAATAAAGAATATGCACTTATTTATTAAGCCCGTCAATGGGCCAGACAATTAATATGCATTTAAAGAGGTTATGCATTTAGGGGGGATGCATTTAGAGAGGTCTGACTGTATCAAAAAATTTCTCACGTATTTTTATGTACGTACTTATGTACATACATATGTATACTATAACAAGGATTGGTAAAAAACAAAAGTGACGGTTCATTACGTCAAAATATCGAAAAAGTATCTCAAATGATATGGAAAGATAACTTAAATATATTATATTGTATTGCATCTGATCTTGAAGCAATTCATTCTCAAGAATTGATTCATCGAGATTTGCATTCCGGTAATATTTTGCAAGCTAATTTACACAGCGCTTACATTGCCATACTGTGTAGACTAAAAACCCATTATAATACTCTTCACGATCTTCAGAGGCCTAGAATGTATTGTACTGAGTGGATAAATTAAAAAATAATAGCACTGGAATGTAAAGTACTCCGGATAATAAGGATGATTAATTGCACTTGGGAATGTATAGTAAAATATCTGGTTATAATCCATATAGTACTTATATATCTTGCACAAAATCATAAATGCAATATAATCATGCAAGATATATCTCTGACCCCATGTATTGTACCTCTGTACAAATAAATGCTTGAAAAACTTTTCACATGAAAAATTATTTAATATACTGGTAGTATCTTGCTAATTTTAATTATAAATAAAATATAATATAGCCGAAGTAATATTATAGATAATATATAGTAATTATTGTCCAAAGCGCAATGGACACGACCTTGTATTCTAGTCACGTGCAACCAATCAGCTATAGAGATCAACAAGGATCAGCCCGGACACTAACGGGTATTAGTTAATATATATCTTATGTGGGAGGAGGGGTTGTCTTATAGTAAAATAATATTACGTAATATCTGTCAGCGCCCTTAAAATATTTTAATGATTTTCTAGTAAAATTAATAATGGGAAATATTACTTTGTACCAAATTTTGAAATGATGTAGATATAGTAACAGTAAAAGGATAACAAATTTTACAAAAGTCTTCTTTCTTTTCAATAAAAAGGTCATTAGCAAATTTTATATATAGATATTGATCGATATATAGCACTTAATCGTTTTATATCAATTATAAAATATCGTTATATATCGATTAATTGGATAAAAATTGATATATATCTATAATCGATATATATCATTTTTTATATTAAATTGTTATATATCTATAAATTGATTATAATCATAATTATTTGAAACGATATATAACGATTAACAGATCTTTAACGATTACATATCCGTCACAAAAATTTCAACCCAAATCACCAGGTAAAAAAAAAAAAAGTTCAAAATCTCTTAAGCCTATTTGATCTGTAAGCTACCAAGGATCATAAAAATATATTCCACAAAAAGTGTGAAAAAACTTAAAAAAAAAAAGCCGTTTCAACCTATTTTTACACCTTCTTTCTTTTTACCTCTCTCCCTTTTACCCACCTCTCCCTTTTACCATCTCTCCCTTTTACATCTCTTTTTCTTTTATCCCTTTCGCCCTTTTTCTTTTTTATTTTTAATATTTCAAATATATTCGAAATATTTTAGAACGATCTGTAACCTGGATCATATCAAGGACGTATTTGACTAATATTTTCAAAATGTTTCGAAGATTTTCAATTATTGTAGTACAAGATCAGATTAGATCTTTGTTTATTTTTTTTGTTTATAATTTAGATCTTCTATCAATTTTACATTGTTTTTTCGGTTTCCTTTTGTTTTGTTTAGTTTCATTTCATTTTTTTAGTTTCGGTTTGTTTTTTTTTATTTCAATTTTTTTTATTTTTTAATTTTTTTTATTTTATTTTTACACTTTACCACTAGCACTTTGCAAAAAATCCAATGATTTTCAGCACATTGCGCAAGTCAACTCAGCTTTTCGACACTTTGCAAGAACACACAACTACTTTCTTCAGCAATTTCGAAAGTTCAAGAACGCAAGTTTTTGCAAGTTTTTGCAAGTTTTTGCAAGGTTTCATTTTATTTATTTTTTCGTTTCATGTTTTTTGTTTTTGTTTTTTTAATTTATTTTATTCCAGCATTTTGCAAAAACCTTCGACAATTTTTGAATTGCAAAAACACGAACTCGAAATGAAGATTTGGGGCTTTGTTTATTTTTTTATTTAGTTTGCTTACATTTTTGTTTTTTGTTTGTTTTCTTTTTTTTTACTTATTTTTTTTAATTTTATTTTATTTATCTTTTACTTCTTTTAGAACTTTGCAAGAAAACGATTTGACTTTTCTGGCATTTTACAAGAGCACTTTGCAAGAAGTTACGAATATAAACGAATTTAATCGAATATAAGCGAATATGAGCGAATATAAGCAAATATAATAGTTTATTTTTTTTTGTTATTTTTCAGTAATTTTTCAGTTTTGTTTTTTGTTTTTTGTTTGTTTTTTTTTACTTATTTTTTTACTTTTATTTTATTTTATTTATTCCTTACTTCTTTCAAAACTTTGCAAGAAAACGACCTAACTTTTCTGGCACTTTACAAGAATACCTATTTTAACTTTTCCAGCACTTTGCAAGAAATAGCAAATATGAGGAATATAAGCGAATATAAGCGAATATAAGCGAATATAAGTAAATATTAGCAAATATAAGGAATATTATAGTTTATTTTTTTTGTTTTCATTTTTTATTTTTTTTGGTTTTGTTTTTTTTGGGTTTATTTTTTTTGTTGTTTTTTATAATAATATATAATAAAATATGTAATATTTAAAATATAATATCATATAGTGGTGTTTGGTTTGTAAGATAGCCAAGTAGCCAAGATAAAATTTCTGGGTCATATGTGACTTAGTGTGACAGGTCGCATCTGGGTACAGATTAAGATAGCCGGATGATGCCGGGCTTGCAATTGCAAAGTAGTAACTACTAGAATTAGCTTAATTAATTGATTCAATTTGTATTTAAGCACCGACAAGACTGTCAAAGTAATAAAAAAAAAATATCATGTAGTGGTAGATCAGGTTAGCTGTGCCTCATGATGCTATCCAACTACATCAGGGACTGAAAGCTTCGATAAAGCATGTCTGGGTACTCGTCACTATAGTGGAAAATACAGTTATTCGCATATTTCTGAATTCGGAACGCCAAATCCTGGGTCCCCAAGTCGCAGGAAAATCAGCTAGTTGCAGCAGCATGCAGGCTTGAGATACTTAGAGCAGTGTCATTAATCACCTGATTATTTTTTATCAGAGATCTACCCCCTTCCTCTTCCTCAATATATAAATAATCAGGTTCTTATATATAATTTCAACTTTTTTTACCCTCCTCCCTCCCTAACAAATCACCTGATTTTTGTTACTCCCCTTACCAAATGTGGTAGAGGCAGCTGCATGGCTTGAGATACGAACTCCTGAGAAGTACACTAGTAAAGAACTAGGTATGCCAATTTGGAAGCAGAAAGCGCCTACCTGGAATTACATACACCAAATTGGAAGTGATGATATTAGGAAATGTGGGTAAAGTTGTGGACATGTGAATACTAACGGTTGGTTGGGAAAAAGGGACGTCCAAAACCAGGCTAGCTATATAAATGGGAGTATGGTAGGCTCTGGTAGGTTTAGGTTATGGATAAATTAGTCCAAGTCTTGGTACTTAGTAGATAGTATAATAATTGTAAGCAATATATTGGAACGATTAATATACACTCAATAAAGTCGAGGAGCATGACCTCACCTTAATATTAAAAAAAAAATAAAATAAAATATAATATAATATATAATAGGTTTATGTAATTTAGCGCATATGTGTTGTAATGCACCCATCTGATAAACCAATCAGATTGTAGGATCAGGTGTAATGTGAAATCGAAAAAAATAGCAATCTTTTAAAAAATCGCCTGTGGCTCATAATTTGGCTTATGAAACTACTCTTCGTGCTCTAACAAAAAAAATTCCTTGCAAAATTTTACTATTAAACCCCTTTTCTTGCCTACACACTATTCTACCCTCACCCTAATCCTAACTACAAAAAAAACAGTTTATTTTGGTTGTTTTGATTTCACATTACACCAAATCATATGAGGTGCGCTATAGCGCATATGCGCAAAAATATTAAATTCTATATAATAATAATAAATAAATAAAATAAAATTTTATATTAAATTGTGAATATTTTTTTTTTTTTTAAGGTAAGGTCTTGCTTATATTTTTTATTGGGTAATTTATATAAGTAATTACATATAAAGTATAAAAACTTAAATTGTACAAAAACAAATACATATAAATTACATGCAAGAATAGAAGCTCAGACTAATTTATCTGCGACCTAAACCTACTAGAGTGGTCAAGACTCGCCTAGATTTGGATGGTTAAAATACTATTTGTAGGTGTACTGTATTTGATCCATATTATGGACCAAATGCTAATTTTTCGAATGGCTTGGCCTATCGGTGGGCAGTTGTTAGAGTCAGAGTATAATTGGTCGGTAAGGCCGCAAAGGCAGCTGAATATATAGGTTCTGTGCTGGTGTGACTTTTTGTGAGATGGATGTTGTTGTTGTATTTGGGTGCGTTTGTATTTAGAAGAGATTTTGTTTATTCTTTTCCATTGGGCAAGAGAGGTACAGTATGGCTTCCATATCTGTTCATATATCTCTTCTGATAGTTTTAAAAGGATTTTGATGATGACTTGGGATGCTTGTTTGTAAGATAGATCAAAGGGCTGTATTTCTTCGATTAGGGGTCTTGGGATAAGACCTTTGAGCGTGGAGTTTAGCGAGTATGGGTGTAAAAAGGATGAGTTAGAGTTGATTGCTAGGTAAGTAAGGATCAGTTGTACTAGTTTGTCTAGTTGGGTGGGTGGGAGTTCTAAGCTCTTAGTAACCTCATATATGACTGAGTGAATAATTTCATAAAGGAGAAAGGAGTTTTGGCAGCTAAACCAGTGTAGAGATGAGTCAGGGAGGTTGCAATGGAAACAGTTGGGTGATGTGAATTTTTCTGGATATATTGTATAAAGTGTGAGTATGTTGAGAGGTTATTGAGAAGGAGTTTGGTTTTGAATGATTTCTGATGGTTAAGTTTAGGATTAGTAAAGTGGTTGAAGCTTTTTTGGTTGTTGTTAAAGTATAACCAGGTGGCATTCCAGTCTATATAGTGAGAGAAGTGTGTCCATTCTGTGCAACGTTTTTGTGATGACCACATTGCAATTATGTGTGCTTTGCTGATATTTCTAATGAAATGCTTTGTTGGGCTTTCGACGGAGTGTCCTTCCTACTGCAGGAAGAGGTATGGGTTGTGTAAGTTTGCATAGTTAAAGAGTAGCTTGTGTTGAAGTGTATGTATGGTTTCTAGCTAAGTGATCTGCTAAATTGTTATAGCTGTTGTCTGTGTATGCTTGGACTTTGTGGAAGCTGAGCTGGATGTTGAATGCCTATATAGCATTAAGAAGGGTGTGCCAGACTGGCCAAGAGTTAAACTTGAAGTATTTGGAAGAATGTCTGGAGATGGTTAGGAGCTTATTGTATTTAGAGATTACGGACTGAGAGTCTGTAAAGATATTAACTATAGAGTTGCGTGGTACAGTAGATATGGCTGAGAGGATAGCCAAGAGCTCAGCTTTATACAATGAAGGCCAGCTATGCACTTGTGCTGCAAACTGGTGGGTGATTTGATCATTGTGGATTTGTACCCAGCTGATGCCCATAGAGCATTGGTTGGTGCCAATTTCCACCACAGAACCATCTGTGTAGAAAGTGAAGTGCTGTACAGTGGAATTGTTATGTGCAATTCTGAGAAGATTTTGTGAAGCCTCATTGTCATGGAAGAGGGTTGGCACTAGTGAAGCAGTAATGTGTATCGTAGGTAGTAGTGGGGTGGCAAGAGGGTGCTTGATTGCTACTGAATAAATAAGGTCAATGTAGTTAGCATTGAATTTGAGTTGTTTGTTAGTAGTTTTCCTGCTCAGGAATTGGGTGGAAAGTATTGCTGAAACTTCTAGAGTGCAGCAACTTGTAATATGGTTTGAGTTAAGGTGACAACCGGTGCAGGGAGGGCATTGAACTGGGGGAGAGGGTATTGGTTGAAGTGGGATAAATCTATGTCGTGTTGCCAGTGTGTGATAGAAACTGTATTGGTCTGTTTAAAGGTTTTCCTTATTTGTCCAATTATGATCTTATTGTCTTTGTATGTTAGTAACCATGGTTTACAGGATTTGGGTATTGAGTTTGTTTGATAGGCAAATGGGTTAAACCCGTTGGGTCTGAGCTCTGGGAAAATAGTATGTTGGAGTTTGTGAGATAGAATTGTGTCTTCTAAGTGTGAGAACCAGAATGGTTTTTTCCCTCTAGGGAGGTAAAGGAGTCTAAGCGAGATATGTTGCCATTCGAGCAGGATATTGTTGTCTGCTGAGCTCAATTGTTCTAGATAGAGGATGTGGTTATGACGTAGCTGTTGCTTGAAGGTTTTGTATTTTGGGTGTTTGGAGAGGATGCTTTCAAGTGGTGTGCAACTATTGTTAATTGTCTTGATCTATAGGACGCCAGAATTAGCTAGGACAGTAATGCCCAAGTGGTTGAAAAGCTGGATAATTTTGAAGTTGGTTGTGTGTCTGTTGGGGCCATCAATAGTTGGTTGCAGGTGTTGAAGAATATTAGTTGTGGACCATAGGTTGTTTTGCAATTGTTGGAGTCTAATATGAGTTGAAGTACCAAGTGTTGAAGGATTGTTTAAACGTTGCAGGAAGTTGCTAATATGGTGTTGTAGCTGGATGTCCCATATGTTTCGGATATTGTATAAGTTATGGTTTAGCATAGTACTGTTAGGAGTAGAGCGTGGGAGGTGGGACTTGTATTTTGCAATTGTTAGGTATTTGTTCAAGATTTTGTTGCATGTTGATTGAGGAATTACGATATTGTGTAGGCGATATTCGGTAGTTGGAATGATGACTATGTTAATGATATATGCGATTTGTTTGTCAGTTATATTTTTTGTACTAGCAATAGGCTTGTAGCTTCTTCTTGGATTAGTTTAATTTGAGCAGTTTCTTGTTGTTAAGTGTGAACCAGCACCCGAGGAATTTGAATGGCTGGTTCTTAGGAATTGAACTGATATGGGAGTCTAAAAATGATATAGAAGAAGAGATATGCTTTGTAATGAAGGTGGATTTGGATGGATTGACTTGTATGTCTGCCATTTGATAAAAGGAGACTGCCATTTCAGTTATTTTTTCTAGCTCTTCTTTGGATTGGGAGATCCACAGGGTATCATCCATGTAAGCCAGAACTGATACCGATGTATGAAGGTAGTTAGTAAATTGGTGAAGAAGATTAGTATACCATAATGTTGACATTGTTTATCCTGAGAAATGTGTTGAGATATGAGTAATTAGAGGATCGTAGTATATTCTCCAGAAGAGTGGTGTGATTGTCTCTCCTTGGTCAATGCCGTTTTTAACTGAGTATGAGTTGGTAAGACCAAAGTTAGTGATTACTCGGTTTGTACGGTCGGAGAGCAGGTTAGAGAGGATGTTGATTAGTGTTTTGGGCATTTGAATTCTGTGTAGTGATTTATGGAAGAGATCAAAATTGACTGAGTCATATGCTTTGCTCATGTCCTGGGATAAAAGCCAGAGTTGGTTTGAATTGCAGGACGCATCTTCAATAATGTTGTTGAGAATATAAATCGGTATAGCTGTTAAGTTGCCTGGTAAGGCCACATAATTGAAGGGTGAGAAAATTTCGTGTTTAGATAGGATATTGTTTAAGCGGTTAGTAAGCAGTTTTGTGTAGAGTTTCTTAATGTGCTCGACGAGGCTTATGGGCCTGGTGTTGTTAAGGTTGCCATTAAAAATAGGTTTTTTTTGAGATTGGGAAGATATAGCCCTCTTTCCATTGTTTAGGTATGGTCTGAGTAGAGAGGCAGCGGTTGAAGAGAGAGGTTATTGCTTGTATAAAGTTTGGTCCTGCATGTTTGAGCATTTCGTAGCTAATTTCTGAGGGTCCATAGGCCTTGTTGTTTGGTAGCTGGCTAAGTGTTAGAGTCACTTCTTCTTGGCTAAAGCTTGCCAGGGCATTCGCGTACCATGTGGAGTCAATGTTGGGTTTTGGGTTGTATTCATCTTGCCATACAGATTCAAATAGGCTTTGGTTGACTTGGCGAGGAGCTGTCCGGTTGTCAAAGTGTTGCTGAATGTGGTCTTTAATAGCAGGTGGGTCAGTAATTACCTCCTGCTCGAGTTTTATGTTGTTGAATTTTACTGGGTCCTTGTGTCGGTTTAAAATACTGTTAATCATGGAAGTAGGGTGAGTTATGAGTTTGGAGCATCTTTTTTGGATTGACTCAGAGATTTGCTGCTTGATCTGTTTAATGTTTTTCATGTTGTGGGCATAGTATAAGTTTTTCCATTCTAAGTTTGCCTTGCTAATCCAATCAGAAAGGAGCTGGTGAATGGGTGGCAGCAGAGGTACATCAGGAAATTTTATATATAGATATTGATCAATATATAATAGTTAATTGTTTTATATCGATTAAAAAATAACGAAATCTATCGATTAACTGGCTAAAAATCGATATATATCTAAATCGATATATATCATTTTCTATATTAAATCGTTATATATCTACAAATCGATTATAATCAGAATTATTTAAAACAATATATATCGATTAACAGATCTTTAACGATTACATAGTGTTTTGACCACAACGATATATAACAATTAACAGATCTTTAACGATTACACAGTGTTTTGACCGCGTTACAAAAAATTTATCCCAGACCACCGGGTAAAAAAAAAAAAAAAAT
>QKWP01000565.1:95452-130406 GCA_003550325.1 Gigaspora rosea
TTTTATTTTATTTATCCTTTACTTCTTTCGAAACTTTGCAAGAATACGATTTGACTTTCTGGCACTTTACAAGAACACCAATTCTAACATCTCTGGTACTTTGCAAGAAGTCACGAATATGAATGAATAAAATTGAATATAGGCGAATATGAGCGAAATATAATAGTTTATTTTTTTTTGTTTTTGTTTTTTTTGTTATTTTTTCGGTTTTGTTTTTTGTTTGTTTTTTTTACTTATTTTTTTTATTTTATTTATTCTTACTTCTTTCAGAACTTTGCAAGAAAACAACCTAACTTTCTGGCACTTTGCAAGAAGCAGCGAATATAAACGAATATAAGCAAATATAAGCAAATATGAGTGAATATAAAGAATATAATAGTTTATTTTTTTTGTTTTCATTTTTTTTTGGTTTCGTTTTTTTTGTATTTATTTTTTTTGTCAATTTTTTGTAATAATATATAATATATGTAATATTTAAAATATAATATATAATAAAAAAATAAAATTTTATATTAAATAGTGAAACTTGTAAATATTGTATAATTAATAAATTAAAATATTATATAATAATAATAATAAATAAATAAAAATTTATAATTAAATTGCGAAAACTTGCGAAAACCTGTAAAATGTTCAAAAAGCATGATTATGTGAATATAATAATTATTAATTGATATCACTATCGATAGTAATCAATTAACCAGATATATATCGATTACTATCACTATCAATAGAAATCGACAAGGGTGTTGATAATCGATATATATCTTACCGGTTAGTAATTGATATATATCTATATATAAAATTTGCTGATGTATTTGAAGCTGACATGATTGATTCAATGCTATGATACCCAAGTTAAGGTGGTCTGGAATTGGTAGGTTCTGTTTGAGTACCTGTTTGATCTTCCGGATAGTGCTACTAAGTTTTTTGAGGCTAATATGTAGGTATGTTGCTGCAGCTGAGAAGGTGTGTTGGAAATTGCGTACACTAAACTTTTGGTTAGGAATATGTTGTATCGCAGCATTGATAATGCTGGTTTGGATTTTGTGCCATGTGGTCTCTAGGGATTTAGAAGTATCTGTTGTTAATAGTGTATTATGGGAAGTAAGGTTGCTTTTGACTTGGTTGGGAAGTTTTTCCAGAGGGCATTATCCATGGCCTTGTAGTTGAAGACTCTTCTGTGGGTTCGGGTTTTTTGTCTTGGCTTAGTAGTAAGGGCATATGGAAAGGACCATTTGGATATGAGGATTTTGTGATTGCTCTGAGTACTGGTGTGAGAGTCATTTATGGTGTATTCAGTAAGGTATGATATTATCAGGTGGTATACCCATATGTGGTCGATTTGGCTACTGTATCTTGAGCTATGCCATGTATGGCTTTGGTTTTGTGAGTAGGATGCCAGATCATACATGTTGTTGTACGCGAGGAATTGGTGAAGTTTGTATTTGATTGAGCTGGAATGTATTTTGTTGGTAGTAGCATTGAAGTCCCCTAGAACAATAGGGAGTATGTTGCGTGATATGGCCTGCTGTATCCAATGAATAATGCGGTTTTGTGTATCGAGCCTGATGGGGGGCTGTCGCGTGGGAGATAAGTTGAGATAATTCGGAATTTGAAGTCATGTTTAAAGAAGATGTCGATAGCAATTGTGTAGCCTGGGTATGTAATAATGTTATGGATATGTGGAGTAAGATCATTGTTTATCATAAGTGCAGTTCCTGCTTTGGAGCCCTCTGTACAGGACCAAAAGTAAGTGTAGTGGGGAGTTTTGTGAGGTTTAGTGGTTAAGTATTCATTAGACAGTTTGGTTTCTGTGAGGCTAATAATGTTAAGGTTGTTCTCAAGACAGTATTGCTTCCAGACTTGTTTTTTGAGATCTTGGTTAAGGCCACGGACGTTGTGTGTACAAATAGAGAGTGTGAGGGGGTTAGGTTGGTTAGTAGATTTAATTGAGATAGTGCCAAAGTTTGTTTGTTGCGCCATGTTTGTGTTTCTCATTAGCTAGTTTAGCTTATGTCCATTGGTGTTGTATTTTCCAATGGCCAGGAGGTGTGATTTTCAGTTGTGTCGTCGTTGTCATTGTTTGGGTCCTTGAGTTCTTCCGATATCTGTGAGGTACTTGCAAATGACTGTACGGTACTAGGTGAGGCAGACCTGATTTGTGTGTGTGTTTTGAATATGCTCCACTTAGGGGTAGGTAAGGGGGGCATGTCTAGTAAAAAGTCTGGAATAGAGTTAATCTTAAAGTGTGACCAGAGAGTTTTTATAGTAGGGGCTATATTGTGTTGTGATGTGATTGGGAGTGATAATTCAATATTTAGATCAGAGAGGATAGTTTTCAAATTATTAAGTTATCAGGAAGCTGAAGTAGGTGTTTAGGGTGGGGTGAATTTGCTAGTGGCTCCTCAGGGGGTTGGTAGGGATTTGGATCTACTCCTCAGGGAGTTTAGTGAAGTAGTAGTGTTTTCGTAGTTTTTTAACGGCTTCTACTAAGTCTTTTGGTGTTTCGATCGAAATTGGAATATTGAATTCTTCCATAATTTGATCTATTTTGGGCAGCATGGGCTTATCAGTAGGATTGGCCTGCATGATATATTCAGGCAAGGGGTGCCTGAATTTATAATAAGGTGTTATTTGTTTTAGAAATTTTCTAGCTTCCTGATCATTAGTGATTGGGAATGAAAACTGGGTAACTGTTTTGATTTTGTTTGTATCAGAGGGGAGTGGAAGCTTTGTACTGAAATAGTCATTGGGCAAGAGCTTGAATGTGTAGTATTCTCTGAGTGTAGCAACCACTTCTGAGAGTGGGACGTCTGAAATAGTGGGGTTGAATGGGAAGAAGCTTTTGACTCTGGGGTTGAGTTCCTGGTAGGTGGAGAAGAGAGGCTTTCTTTTAGGTGGCAAGTCAAAGTAAGTATTAAGGATCCAGTCATCTATTTTATAGTAGTCAGCGAGCTTTCTTTTGTATTCAGGTATGTATAGTAAGGCTCCCCTTTGCTTGATTGGGAAGTATTGTCGCAAACTAGGGGTTAGCTCTTTATAGTGTGAAGGAAGAGGTGGAAGTTTTACAAAGTATGCCTCTGGGAGTTCGCTGAATTTGAAGATTTTCCTTAAGGCGTTGACCACTTCTTTGGTATGCGATCGCTGTTTGATAGGGAGTGCAAAAGGAAGGATTGCTTTTATTTCCTTAGTAATTTGGTCTGGGTGCTCGGGAAGTAGAAGTAATCTCTTTTCAATAGCTTTTTGGATTTCTTTTTTAAGCATTTTGGGATCTTTGGCATCTTTGTCTTTGATTTGCAAGAAGCCTCGTGCATATCGTATTAGCTCGTAGGTAGCTTTTATAGTGAGTTTAGCAAAGTTGGTACTAGTGAGATATTAGCTGATTAGCATTTTTCTGAGCATTGAGTAAATAATGGTGCGTGTTTCCCGGTTGGTGAATGTAACTTCATTTTCCTCTTTGTATGTCTCAAGGGCATCGTTTATAAGCTCATGTACTCCTTCTGGTATGCTGGTTGGGTTCTTTGGTTCCTGGTGAAGGTGGTGAAAAATCTTGTGTTCTGGTGGATGAATTTAAGGCGGATGGCCTCAGGGAGTTTAGATTGTACAGAGCTTGTTGTCAGTTTGTATTTAGTGAACTTGTAGATTCTTTCTGTTGTAGTTAATGCTTTTGCGATAGTATCAAATGACCAGACTTCTGAATCAAAGGGTGTGTCATCTGGTGTTTCAAGTTTGCTCTGTACAGTGGTTGCCCATTCCATGTGATCTATGGTATCTGTATGTGGTATGTTCAGGTGTATCTTAGTAAACTGGCTGTAGAGTGGTCTGCTGCTACCAGGGGCCTTCACGAGCATGGTTTTAGATACTTTGTTAGGAAGAGCAGTTTGTGGTGATACGACCCGCGAGCGTTTTTTGCTAGTATTTGCCGTAGTGGCTGGATGTGGCTGAGCGACAGTGGTACTTCTACTGGAAATGATAGGTGAAGTAATTTGCTTAGTGGGTGTTGATGGTTGTGGTACTCCAGTTTGATTGGTGGTTGCAATTGGTGGTAGCTGTGTATCATCTAGGGCTGGAAAGTCTGAAAAAAGCGATGTCTGTGCAAGGGGTGCTTGCAGGGTTGTGCTATCAGATGTAGCACCTTTTAGTTGAATTTGCTTGTTTTCTTTGTAGCTTTCCACCGATTCGTTATCAGTTTTTGGGTCTATAGTTGCACTATATGGGATTGCTGGGAGGTCATTGGTGCGTTTTGCTTTTGCGTATGGTTTCATAGCATTTTCGTATGGTTGTAATAGTGTGGCAAGATCACTGCTTTGGGATGTTTGGAGTAGTTTTGCAATGATGTTGACAGAACCGCCTCCTTGTGCTATGAGGTCGAATAGGACTAATTGGTCTGTGTTATCTTGTTTGCATAGCCAATGAGGTAGAAATTTAACCAAATTTGGGATCTTTCCTTGTTTGGTAATATTGGTATAGAAGATGAATTTGTCTTTGTATTCTGGTAGTGAAGGAACAGAGAAGAGAACAGAGAATGTAAGTTTGGGCCAGTCGTTAATAGTATTTCTATGAACTCTTTAGCTGGTTCTGTTTCTAGCAAAGTGGGCCTTGCATTGGGGAGTGTTTCTTTTGGCTGAGTTTGTTTGTGGGAAAATGGTAAGAAGTTAATGAATGAAGATGAGCTGCTTGACGACATAGTTTCTGGTGTGAGTTTAGGTGCGAGCGGGTGTTTTGGTTTGGGGTTTTTTGTGTTTTTACTTAAAACTGAGGTGACAAATCGTTTTTTGTTATCTAATATTGAATGGTCCTTAGAACCGTTGTTGCTGGATGGCGAAAAACTGACTTGTTGTCTATTTTTGAGTTAATCGCTTTTATTTGGGTGAATTTAGACCTTTTTGTAAAAAAGGCACCTTTTTGTAAAAAAAGGCACCTTTTTGTAAAAAAAAAAAAAAAAAAGCACCTTTTTTAGGTTGATATTTGGGTGCCGAACAACTTTACTTAGGGGCCGAGTATCAAGTTACTTAGTAAAATTTCAGGATATTGTCACAGAAAAATTTTTCTTTTGTTCTAGTTTTGGTAATAGGGATCTACAGGAAGAGTTCTATTTCATCTAAATTGTGAATAATTTAAAATATTATATAATAATAATAAATAAAAAATAAAATTTTATATTAAATTGCGAAACTTGCAAAACTTGCATAAAACATTTAAAAATTTGCAAAAAGTATGATTATGTGAATATAATAATTATATAATTATTAATTAATATAATATCAGATATATATCGATTAATCAACAAATTTTATATATAGATATATGTCGATTACTAACCGGATAAGATATATATCAATATTAAATACCCCTGCTGATTTCTATTGATAGTGATAATAATCGATATATATCTAATAATCAGATATATATCAATTACTATCACTATCGATAGTAATCGACAAGGATGATGAGCATCGATATATATCTTACCGGTTAGTAATCGATATATATCTATCCCTTAGATTGTAACACAGGCAAATTTGCCTGCGTATTTTAAAATTTTTAATAAAATTTTAAATATTGATTTTAGCCATATCTTTTCTAAATAAAAAATATTCTTTAAGTTTTGTTTTAGTAACTTTGTTATAAAATTTTTTTAAAATCATTAGAAAACTTTAATATAATAAATGTTTAAAGTTCTTGTATTGGCATTTTTACTATTAAAATTTTTCTTTAGATTTTTTCAAATTTTATATGTTCCCGTCTATAAAAAAAATCTTTACTTCTAATACAAGTCTTAATTTTTACAAGTAAATCATTAAAGTTGCAATAATGAAAGTTGTCATCCTTTATATAAACTACAATATTGTCTTAAGAACTATAGTTCTAAAACTAAAACTAAATAAGATCACAGAAAAATTGTAATAAAATTTTTTAAAAAAATTTTTTCTTAAAATTATCTATTTTCAGCTTATATGTAACTATAATTTATTTTCTTATAATATAAAAACTAATTTTGCAAAAAAGTAATCCTTATTTTCAAATATAATTGTACAAAGTTTTATTTAATTATTTTAGTATTTTAAAAAAGTAAATCAGAGCTAAAAAAGTGCAAAAACGCAGGCAAATTTGCCTGTGTTCTACTACAATTTAAGGGATATATAAAATTTGCTGATAGTAGTATGTATGCAGGAATTGATGTTGACTATCTTAGATAAGTACTTTTTAAAATCAAAATTCATTCATTGTTTATTCTATCTTGTTTGAAGCTGTTTGGTACAATACAAACATTTATGCTTTCACTTTAAACGATTAAGTTTTTCCAATATTTAGGCAGTGGTAGTGCTCCGGTATTGCATTTTTCTACTATAATATACTTAGTAGAAAAGTTTCATATGGTCTTCTTTTGTATACCTTTTAAATTTCACGTAGGTGGCTTCAAAATTCATTTCAGAGTGCATAATTTGTAAATGGTTTTTACTAACATTTTCTTTCTTTTTAAAATTGGTGAATCTCATAGTCACTACCAATTTGTTACCCTAGATTTCTACCTCTTTAAAGAAATGCTAGAGACTATAGTAACTATTGCAAGGAAACACTTTATGTAATTCACACTAATTACTGTAGTATGCAAGGGTCGGAAGGGATACTGTTATTTGGTCAGTATTTTGTAATTTGCAATTACGAAAGAGATCACAATTAATAGTATATGAAGATACTAAGAATTGTATCAGTTGTATTCCAGTAAAGACACACTACTTCACTTATTCTTTATTCAATAAACCAGAGATTCTTCTCTGCTTTTCAGCAAGAAAAAATCCTTGAGTATTTATACATGTTTGTTCAATATAAATAATTATATTAATAAATAAAGAAATCTATATAATCGATATATTTGATATATGCTAAATGCTAAATATAATAGGTATAATAAATATAATAAAAATAATAAATATATTACATATATCCTAAATATTAGCTATATTAGATATGTAAATTATAACTATTAAAACTGTTATGTTCCAAATGTTTAAAATGTTAGACATGTTTGTGATTAATTCAAATGTTCAGAATTAATTGAAATGTCTAATATTTTTGGTGTTACAGGTGGTGCAGTATTGATTATCCAATAAGATTTGGGTGCAGTATGATATTTTGTAAGGACCAATCATTCAGTTTTAACTAACTTGAGCTAGAACAGTCCAATTAGAATAATTTTGGTACTATTCGAAAGCAAGTATTGAGATGGTCACGATGGTAGTAGTTTGTGATTACTTAATTAAAAGTTATTGCCGTTATATTTTTCAGGCATTTTTATGGGTCTAACAATATCTTTTTGTTTAGTAATCAGAAATTCGATTGCAGTTTGAGGTTTTTCTTTTTAATGATAGCATTAATTTGCTTGGGTTTTGTAGCTATTCTAGTTTCTGATTTAGTTGTAGGTTTTTCTGTTTCTGGTATTTTTATCTATTCCTTTAGAATTGAATAAAAGTGATAATGCTCTCTAAGTGCGCGCACTACAATAATCAATTTTTTTAGAGTTGTTATCAGCAGAGTAAGGTTGACTTTGTCTACTAACTCTGGGTTAGTTAGTAGACAAGGCTTACCTGTATAATTAAAAGCTATATAAGTTTTTGAAAGAAGATCTGGTATACTATAATATTGAGGAACTGCGTTAATGAAGTTATTAAAGTCCATTTTATTAAGTATAGAGAAGATTGGATTTTTTATTCCTAGCTGGTATAGGTCTATTGGAAGTTTTTTTTTATTATATAGTTATTTGGTAGGGGTTTGAATGTGTAAACCTTTCTCAGGAGTGCAATATTTTCTTTAAAGTGCTTCGTACTAGTCATATAAAAGAGAAAAATTTTTTTCAAACAAGGTGTGAGTTCTTGTAGTATTAGTAGTAGTAGGAGTTTCTTGGCTAGTAAGTTGAAATATAATATCAGAAGTTTTGTAAATAAATAGTAGATAAAGAGTGTTTGTTTGTATTCTTTTACTTTCTTTAGGTCTGCATAGTTTGTTACAGGAAATAAATACTGCATTTCATCATTCAGTCTGAAGGTAGTGATGTTCGTTTGTTTGCTATGTAGAATTCTAGTAGCCATTCAAATTTAAATATCTGTTTAAGAGTTATTGCAACAGCCCTGACTTGTTTTCTATCCTTAATTGATAGTAAAAAGGATAGTCCCATTAATATATTATCATCAATTTGTTCCAGTTTGTCTGGTAGCATTAATAGATATTTTTCACTTTGGTATTACTGAATAATTTTTTTAAAGCTTTGAAAGTTTTGTCAGTCTTGATTCTTGCAAATCTTGCTAGATAAGGTAGCCTGCCCTATTTCCACAAACTTTTTTTTGCTACATACAAAACTTTTTAAAAAATAAATATCTTTTTATAAAATTATGTATATATAATCTATAACTAATTTATTATTTAAATATATAAAAATTCGGTTTTACTAAATCACACCACTAGTGCTCAACACCACAATGATTTTCACCAATCAAATTT
Organism: Gigaspora rosea; assembly: GCA_003550325.1. Lineage (NCBI taxonomy): Eukaryota > Fungi > Glomeromycota > Glomeromycetes > Diversisporales > Gigasporaceae > Gigaspora > Gigaspora rosea. The sequence continues at coordinate 103,955 of QKWP01000565.1, forward strand.
TTTAAATGCAGTATAATATAAAGATCAGGTGTAACATAAAATTTTTGTTGTTTTGTTATTTTTTTTTATTCTAACTCAAAATTTTATCTATGAAACCACCTTTTTTTTTTAAAAAAAAACCCCCTTGCAAAATTTTACTATATACTATGCCTCACCCTAACCCTAACTATTAACTCTAACTCAACATTTATCAACTTTAACTTTTGTTTATTTTTTTAATATTGATCTTCACATTATACCGCATACTGGTGTTGGGCACCAGTGGTGTGATTTAGTACTACTGTAAAAATTAAACCAACTATATATGTATAATTTTTTTTAGTTAATAAAAAAAACATCCTATAAATTTTGTAAAAATTTAAAGGTGTGACCTATTTCCACAAATAGTAAAACAGATTTTGATCCATTGGCCCATTTGAATGATTTAACTACCAAAATATTCATCTCAATAAGACGATTCCAATGAGCCTAAAATCATCAAAATCTAATCACAGGATCCCAAAATAGTTCAACTTTTTTATAATAATAATATTATTATTTTAAAACTATAAAACACTATTAAAATTACTATTAAAATTACACATAAGTTGAATGATCCCAGGATCCTGTGATTGGATTTTGATGATTTTGAGCTTGTCAGAATCGTCTTATTAAGACGAACATTTTGGTAGTTAAATCACTCAAAGCGGATAAGTAGATTAAAAGTTATTAGCAATTCTATAAATTAGTTTATGTACTAAAATAACTAAATTGGGAACAAGCCTTTAAATAATCTTAAGATTCTGTAATCAAATTTTAGCAGTTATGGGCTTGTTTAAAATGTTTAACTAAGGTAATTATTAAAATAGTAAAGTTACCCCAAATAAAGTTAGTGAATTAAAAGATATTTACTGTTCTTTACTGTTTGTGGAAATAGGGTAGTTTGTGGAAATAGGGCAGGCTACCTTATAGCATGAAACTAGTGAAGTTATTGGTTTTATATTGGTGAGCTCTAAGTTGGTCCAGAAATCTAGTGCTAATTTTTTTTAAAGCATATCATATAATTGATCCTTGTTTTTTTTTATTTATTATATGTGCATTATAGTATTGCTTGTATTTCTCTATAGCTTTATTAAACAATCTCTAGAATTCTAAAAATGCTTTATTTTGGTATGTAAATTTGGCTTTGATTGCTAGTAGTATTACCTCTTGTGTAGGCTGAACTCTTAGTTTATATTCTATCAAGTTCTTAAGTTTTTCCTCTAAATTAAAAGTTAAGATTAATCTGTCTTTTGTCCACACACTTTGATCGAATCCAATAGATTTTTTTGCTAACATTATTTCTCATGTGATTTTGGTTCATGATTTGATTATCTGGATTAATTTTGAATTAGTCTGTCAAGAGCCGATTAATCCTAATAGGGCCCTACTATAAGTCATTGGTGGTGTTTCAGAGTCTGAGATTGTTAAGGTCAAAGCTTGCTCATTGTTGATATCAACTTCTATATTCTTTGTTAATTTGATAGGTTTTATTAGGTCTAGGCTCTGGGTTATATCATTTGTTATGAAAGTATTTTTGCTAATTGGGATAGCTGTTCCATGTTGGTATTGGACCATTAAGAGGTGTAAAAAATTTGCAGGGTCCTGCATGGAGTGCATCCTGATTGGTATTTGTTTTGTTGTTGGGTCTTCTGATAATATCATACTTGTATCTGGAAAGGATAAGCTGTTTTTGCCACTTTTTTGCTTTGAGTTTAGTGAGGTTTTAAGGGTGGTGTTCCCTAGACTACTTGTAAAAGATAATTTTCTACTATGGTTCTTCTTTGTCAGATGTTGCTCATTTTCATACTGGTCATTGGGTATATCTGTTTCCATTTGGCTCATGTTGTTTAACCAATTCTCTTGTGCTCCTTTATATTGTTGTGTTGCCGACAAAGTCAGCAATGAATTTTTAACTGTAGTAGGTGTGCCTGGGTCTATTGTTCTATTTTTTATCCCTATATTATCTTCTCTGGGATGTCTTGGACTACTTAGTTAATAGATATAGTATTACTACCAAAAACTCTTATACCATTTTCCTATTATTTTGTATTCAATTGATTTTCAGTGATGTACCGAAAAGAGTTTTTATGTTCTTTAAAATTTTTTTACTTATAAATCAAATAAGTTAATATATTTAATTTTATATATAAATTTATACAAAAAATTATTTAAGTGATTAACACTAAATTATATGATTATAAATTATAGAATTTATATTAATAAGCTATACAGAACATGCTTCAATCTCTCACTAATATAAAATATTTTAATTAGCAAATCAAATTTCATATTACTTTATTATGACCATATTCACATTTTTGGTAAAGTTTTCTAATAAAAATTTAATTTTTTCAATTTGCTTAGAATAGCAAATTAAAATTGTTCTTCATAATGTTAATTTTTACTTATATATTCAAACGGGTACTGAAAATAATATAATGTTACCACAATATTATTGTCAAAGTGAACATTTTGAAACAATTGAAAATAATCCAACCAAAGCTATTTCTACTATTATTTGTTGATACAAAACCAGCTATTACAAATAGCTTAAGTACAAACTATAGGCTTAAAGTTTAATAATATGCCTATAGTTTTAATAACAAACAGGCCAATGGCAAAATTTATTTACGCTTACTTACTCAATACTCATTTCATCGATATTACGATTCACTGACACATGCTTCACTGACCAACTCATTTTACCGACAGTACCCTTCACCAAAAAGTTCGTTCCCCCGACAGTACAATTCACTGACAAGTTTATTTCAATGACAATAGATTCACTAACAAGCTCATTACACTGATAGTACAATTCACCGACAGTATGTTCCATCAACAGTACACTTCACTGACAGTTATAGATACTATTCTATAACAAATCCATTTTACTGACAGTGCAGTTCACTAACAGTACAGTTTGACATGATACAGATCAGAAACTTATTTCACCAATATTTTATAAAAAAAGGTCAGTAAAGAACGAATCTATTTAAAAAGAAAAAATAAAAATAAAGTAACGTGAAACTGACCTGAACAGAACAAAACGTGCTAGTAAATTACATCATCTGATTATATTTAAAAAAAAATAAATTTGTCAGAATTAGTAAAGAATGGATTATTTATTTAAGATAAAGTAAAAAAAAGTAACACAAAAGCTGGCCTTAATGGGGGGCATCTAAAGCGGAGCAGATTCTTATAAATATTTTATTGAATTAACTTTAGGGTTAGGGTCATATTAGATTAGGATTAGCTGTAACTTGTCAGTGAATCGTACTGTTGTGAACTATACTTCAGTGAAATGAACTTGTTATTGAATAGTAGCTATAACTTGTCGGTGAAGTGTACCGTCGATGAAACAAACTATCAACTATCAACGAATGGTACTGTCGGTGTAGTGAGCTGGTTGGCAAGTCTATTGTCGTTGAAATAAACTTGTCAGTGAATCGTAGTGTCATTGAAATGAGCTTGTTGCTGAAGGGTACTGTCAGTAAAATAAGCTTGTCAGTGAAGTGTTTGTCAGTGAATTATACTGTCATGGAAGTGATTTTTGGTGAAATGAACCGAGTCCGGCAAAATCATGGGCCAGGCCATTTCACCGACAATCAATTCACCAACAAATCAATTCACTGACAAGTTTTTTTTAAAAATTGCACTAACCTTAATTCTAAACCTGACCTTAAGCAACAATGACCAGAATTATTTTGTCAGAGAAATGACTTTCTGTAAAATAATTGTCGGTGAAATGAATTTGACAGTGAATTGATTGTTGGTGAAACAAGATGTCGGTGAATTGAGTGTCGGTGAAGTGACCAAGGCCAATTAATTATCAATGCAACTAAACATGCCAAACCAATTCCGTTCCTTACATTCATTGTTTGCCAATTTATCATCTAAATTAACTAGCTAATGATTATTTACATTGTTGTAACTATATAGTTGATTTGATCTGAAATATGCTTTATAAGAAAATTGATTCTGACACTTTTGATAATCGATCGGGTTGAGGATCGACCCGCCCATCAACCCGGCCATTGGGTCAGAGCCGGTCTATATCACTATATTTCACCCGTTTTGCCATATTTCACTGGTTTCGCCATGCTTTGTCAGTTTCACCATGTTTCACAGCTTCACCATGTTTTACCAGGTTCACCATGGTTTGCCAGTTTCATCATTTTGCCTTTTTAAATTTTTGGCGAAAGTCGAAACTAGAGTTTCGCCATTTCGCCAGCACGAAACCCCAAGGTTTCGCCTAACAACTATAATCCTGTACCTTAAGTAGAATCCGTTAAATCTTTAAAAATTTGAACCATGAAAGTAAAAGACTAATTAATTAATAGAAAGTTTCGTCTTTGTTAGAGGAACCTACGAAACAATAAATCACCGTCACACTGTAACGTATTTTATGTTCCGAGTTGGTAAAATTTTTCGAATCGATTATTTGTCAACTATAATCGATTACGGAAATTATGAGACTAAACAATCGATTAGTTGTTTTGTTTAGTTGTAAGTTGTATATTTGATATTACAAAAAAATATTTCATCTTTAAATTTATAGTAACGGTAACTTACAGATTTAACAAAGCATTAGAAATTAAACTAAATAATATATGTCACGGCTGATGCTGAAGTTGGCTGATGCTGAAGCTCAGGGGTCTCGATTGGAAACTATAAGCCCTGCTAAAATCCACATATACTCTATAAATATAAAATCTACACCCAAACCCTACTCTAACCCTATAAGACAAAAGCGAAAAAAACATCCAAAAAAATTTAAAAATTTTCAAAATAGGTCAAAGCTTCAGCATCAGCCAACTTCAACATCAACCGTGACATATATTAAGGTTTTGAATTTAAATAAAGTTAATACTGTAGCTTTATATTATCAATCGATTAATTTGATAAATCATTTTATCCAACTAACCGATTGTCCAACTAATCGATTGGCCAACTAATCAATAAATAATAAACGAAACTTGGTAAAATACACGTACGTACGTAAGGTAGCAACTGAAACAGCCGGGTTGATACTGTATTTTTATATGATCGAGTTGATTAATCGACTAAGTTGGGTCTGTAAAATTTAATGAAACAGAAATATCAATTTACATGATCATATCACATGAACATATCACATGAACATAACATGAACAATAACAATACATCACGATGACAAATTTATTACGTATAAATTATTAAATCATTAAATCATTTAATTGGTTACTATAACAATTTGCTAAACCACAAATGATTTCACCTACCGAGATATTACTAAAAAAAACCATTTGCCGATTATTATAAAATTTTTATGAAATGGGCATTTTGCCTTATATAATATATTCGTATCAATTACCGTTACGTACTGTAATATTAGATATAAAATAATTTCGATCAAAGATCCGCAAATATGTCATTCTTGAATGAAATAAGGCTAAATCAATTTTATTCTATATATAACACAGGAATTATTGAAAATTATTATTCAAAATTTTTGTTTCAACAATTGTCGAAACAGTTTCATAATTTTTTTTTTTTTATTCGTTAGATTACTAGGTACAGACGTACGTATGTAATTCTGGTATGTACATAATAATTTTATTGAAACCACGAATTGAGGTTGAGAAATAATTACGTCCCGAATGAAGTAAATCCACTAATTTAAATATTTTTAACTATAAAAATTAGAAACCTGAATTTTTCTTAATAATATTAATTTATTCATTTAATAATATGAAATCAGACGACTATTCATTAATAAAACGGTTCCAACAGAGTCGATGTATGATAAAAATATTTATCACCATCTCTATCACTATATTATTCTATTTTATTGTTCTGTTCCGACCATTGTTCGATTATTATTCTTACAAAGAATTAAAATTACAAAACCAAATTAAGTCCTTAAATCGCACAATTGGCTTTGATCATATTTACGTAATCAATTTAGATTCTCGAACGGATAAACGTAAAAGATTAGATGATATAGCATCCTATCTTGGTTTAGATTTTGAATATTTCTCAGCTATTTCTAAAGACGATGTACGAATTCTCAACAGATATGGTTCCGCAGATATGAACCCTTCAGCAAAAGCATGTTATCTCAGTCATTATTATACCTATAAATTGATGGTTGAGGCAAATTATAATAACGCCTTAATTTTAGAAGATGATGCTGACTTTGAGCTTAACATTACTGATATTATGACTGATATTCATCGTGATTTACCAGCGTCTTGGGAAATGTTATATGTAGGTCATTGCTTTGAAGGTGTTGGTGAACAAGTAGGAAAAAGTTCTTCTGTTCATAGATTATATAAATCTGTGAGTCCAATGTGCTCGCATGCTTATGCAATTTCGTATTCGGCAGTCCGCAAATTAATAGAACTGCTTGATCCTGTGATTCCACGTGGATCGGTTGATTACTCTCTTAAAGTAGTAATTGATGAAGGGAAGATCTCATCATACAGCGTTCATCCACAACCTATCGTGCAATGGAAGGCTGCTGACAATCCATCCGATATCACTAATTCAATACCACTTTCATTTAGTTTATTAAATTCAACATCACGTTTTCTTGGGTATAAACAATAAGCTTTATTGTAAATATCTTCTGGTTTTTTTTTTGGGTGTTCAAGGATATTTTTAATTTAATAGCTTATATGATTCAGAAATTATAGCTTAGTGTTTAGAAAATTTTGTGATATTATATATCTTTAGAAGAGACCTTGCCAATTTTTTGCTTAAACAAATAAGCTTGTGAAAATTTGAAAAAGTCCTTACTTTTTATACAATTTTAACAAAGTGGTGCAAATAGATTTTTTAACATATCAATATATATATATATTTTTTTTATCGAGGTGAACCAAAATTTATTTTTAATCATTTCCAATTTTTATCTGATGATCTAGCAAGGCAATCTTTTGGATTCCTTGTTCAGCATCATGTAACTTTAAGACAGCTCATGGATTAGTTCCTAAATACTAATAATTTATTATTTGAAAAATATACTCATTTTTCTATTGCATATAAATTAATATAATATATATAGACTATAAAACTGTTTCAATCCCTTCATCTATTTGGCGCCAAAAAAAATCAATTTTCCGATAGTAATTCAGGCTGTTTTTAATAAAGAATCTATTATGAAATTGTTCTCTTGTTTAAAAGGATCACTTCTTTTATTGTGTTAGAGGTGTAGCTTCGACAACAGCTGATGTAAATATGTGAGCATTGTCAAAAATAACAAAAATCAGATTTCAAATTAACTCCTTTTAACTGTAATTCGAGGTGTTCCTGATGCTTAAGAAAAAAAAAATACTGCTCCCGATAGGGTTCGATAGGGTTGTTAATGGGATGGGATGGGTTGGGTTGGGCTGGGTTAAATTATTCCTCAACCCACTCTAGATTTGCTTAAGAGTTTCTCCGATTTCATTCCAGTTTCACTCGAGTTTTAAGCATATCATTAATCCATTCAACTCGGGGATGGTAAATGACCTGGTCATTTGCCAATTTTTCAAATGACCTCAAAATGACCGCTCATTTGAGGTCAAATTTTGGTTCATTTGGAAATGACTCGTGACCAAATCATATCGGCGTGCAGGGACGTGTAAAATTTTGGAAGATTTAAATTTTTCCAAATTTTTGCATTTACCCCCAAATTTTTGCCCGATTTTTAAGGTCGTGACCAATAAAAATAGGTCTCTATGCATGTGATTTGACCAATAAGATTGTGTTTGTGAATCATCCTAGTGTCACCACTAGGGTCCGAAATGGGCCGGGTCAGACCCGCAAATTTGCGGGTCGGGCCGGGTCGGGTCGGGTCTGGGCCTAAATTTTAGACCCGTAAATTGATTGGGTCGGGTTTGGGCCGGGCTAAAAAATACTGGGCCAGGTTCGGGCCGGGCTAAAAAAATACTGGGCCGGGTCTGAACCGGGTATATAAAATACCGGGCCGGGTCCGGGCTTTATAAATAGACCCGTCAATAGAGTTCCAAATCGTTAGTTGAAAAACCAACTAGTTGGCAACTTTTCAACTAATCGATTTAAAAAAAATTTAAACAACTAATCGATTTATTACCAACTAGTTCAATTATGATTAATCGTTAATTACCAACTAGTTGTCAACCAACTAAAACTTATATTAATCAACCAAACAACTATTACTATTAATAGCAATAACATCGGGAAATTATATATATAGATATTGATCGATATATAGCACTTAATCGTTTTATATCGATTATTAAAATATCGTTATATATCGATTAATTGGATAAAAATCGATATATATCTATAATCGATATATATCATTTTTTATATTAAATCGTTATATATCTATAAATCGATTATAATCGTAATTATTTGAAACGATATATGACGATTAGCAGATCTTTAACGATTACATACCCGTTATGAAAATTTCAACCCAAATCACCGGATAAAAAAAAAAAAAAAAAAAAAAAAAAAAACAAAGTTCAAAATCTCTTAAGCCCATTTGATCCGTAAGCTGCTATAGATTATAAAAATATATTCCACAAAATGAGCAAAAAAACTTAAAAAAAAAAAAAACCGTTTTGAACGATTTTTATCCTCTTTCCCTTTTACCCCTCTCTTACTTTTACCCCTCTCTCTTTTTTACCCCTCTTTTTCTTTTATCCTTCTCACCCTTTTTTTTTTTTTTTTTTAATATTTCGAATATATTCGAAATATTTTAAAACGAATTAGTTTTCTTTAATATCAACTATACAACTTACAACTAAACAACTAAACAACTAAACAACTAAACAACTAAACAACTTAACGATTGTCAGGTCACGTGATCCCGTAATCGATTAGTTGCCAACTATAGTTGGCAACTAATCGATTGGCAAAATTTTACCAACTCGGACCTCTACCCGTCAAAAACCCAATAATGCCTGTTTTAGTACAGTCTCTATATAATTAGATATTGCTTTAACTTATTTTTTTACATACCCGGTACTACGAATAAAACTATATTTATTGCTATAACAAAACCTGTTATTTTAATATATATATATCTAGAAAGTATCTACTGTAGAACTTAAATAAAGATATGTGCGTACGTACAGTGCTCAAAGAAACTAAATTTTTTCTATGCTCTTTATATAAACTTTTTTTACTTCTTTTATATGTATATATCAGATTATAATTTCTCGAGATGTGTGTAAAAACGGAAAAAAAGACATGTGAAATTAAAAATTGCAGTAAAAGGATATTGTACCCCTTTTTTTCGTGTTTTTTTTTTTTTTTTTGTTTTTTTTTTTTTTTTTAAAAAAAAAGAGCAATATCATACACTTGTAGTCTTAGTGAACAATTCAATTTGAACAATAATACTAAAATAAAAATGGATTCGGAAGGTAATGAAAGTATAGGTAGTACGCGTTCTGAACAAACCTTACCTGTAAAAAATCATACACCTATCAAAAAACGCAAAAGGGGTGGTAAAGAACCGTCATGGGTATTCAAAGAAGGACACTTTGTCAAGCCCGAAGATCCTAAAAAAAGTAAGAATTAATAAATTATGTTAAAAATGTATTTATAAATATATATATTTATAAAACAATATAATTCTAGAGGACCGTGCCCAATGTACGCACTGTAAAAATTTTTTTAAACATGATGCCAGTTCGGGAACAAGTTCCTTGATTCGGCACATAAAACAAACAAGATGTAGTAAATACCTTAATCCTGAATCGCAACAACAATTACAGTTGTCTCCATCAGGTGTTTCTAATTACAAATTTTCACAAGATAAAAGTCGTGAAGATCTGGTGGATATGATCATAATGCATGCATACCCATTTCACATGGTCGAACACAAGGGATTTTTAAAATTTCTTAAAAATTTGCGACCACAGTTTAAATTAATATGTGAAAAAACAATAAGTGCGGATTGTAAAATTCGTGTTGAAGAGCTTACAACAAAAATTCGTATAATGATACAGGAAGCACCCGGGCATTTAAGTTTTACAACCGATCTGTGGACCTCGAACCAAAATCTTGGTTACATGGCAGTTACATGTATGTATTTCTTCTATCATGTATTCATTTTTTCTAGTCACTTAATTATATGTTTTTATTAGGCCATTTTATCAATAAGGATTGGAATCTTCGGAAGGTAGTTTTAGCATTTAGATTAGTTCCTGCACCGCACAGTGGAATTGCTATTAGTGATACGTTTTTGCAGTGTCTTGATGATTGGAACATTACGTCCAAAGTAAGTGTTTTATAGATGGTTTTTATTTGTACAGTATATGTTATTAACAAATTTATTATTTTATAGATGATGGCAATTACGTTAGATAACGCATCCAACAATGATGCCGCAATAACCAATATAAAACGCAGGCTTGACGAACAAAATATGCTCGTTGCAAATGGAAATTTACTACATCAACGTTGCTGTGCCCACATCTTGAACCTCATAGTCACCGATGGACTTAAAATGGTTAAAGATGTTGTGAACAAGGTAAGTAAATAATTTAGTCTTTCTAGGAGTTGACATACTTACTCATCGTTGATATTATAGATCCGAGGTTGTGTGAATTGGATTCACAGCTCTCAACGTCGTCAACAAATCTTCGAGGATTATATAACCGGGTTTTGTGAAGAACTTGTTTCAAGTCAAAGGCCAGCTCTTGATGTGATCACGCGTTGGAACTCGACGTACATCATGTTGGCGTCCACCATCCCATATAAAAGTATATTTGATCGTCTTACATACCGGGATACCAGTTTTGAGCCAATCGCACCGTTCGAAGAAGATTGGGAAAAGGCAGAGAGCCTCTGCAGTTTCTTGAAACCGTTTTATGAAAGTAAGTAATATTAATTATATCTTGGGTAGTTTGGTATAAGTGAAATTTTGCAGTAAAGTATAATCGGCCGCTTATGCGGCCAATTATACTTTACTGCAAAATTCCGCTTATACCTAACTATCCAGGATATAACTATTACATATTGCTTTGAGCACAGATTAATGATATTATACTTTTAACACAGTTACCGAAGTTTTGTCCGGAAGCAAATATTCTACAGCAAACATTTTTCTTCCTCAATTGTTAAAAGTTAGAGTACATCTTGAACGAAACAATACTAATTTAGATCCTTTTCTTTATCAAATGGCCAAGCCAATGCAATCTAAATTTGATAAGTACTGGGCGGATGCGGGTGAAATGCACTGTATTGCGTCAGTTCTAGATCCTCGTTATAAGATGTCGTTTCTAACTCATTTATACAAGGAGAAAATGAACTTGTCATGTATTGTAGCAGAGGAAAAGTTGATTTCAATTAAATCAAGGTTAGAATATTATTGTTTTTGAATTTAACCTTCGTCAAGGCAGATCGTTTTAACTTAGCTTGTGTATTATTCTAATAATTATCTATTATTGCAGAGTTAAAGATATCTACAGGTCAACTTATATGCAGCATACAACCAATACTGCAATAAATAATTTTTCGGATCTTCAAGATGAAGAAATGGATGATTTCGATGCCTTTCTTAGTGCCAATAATACTAAAGTTGGAAATGAATTTGATGAACTTGAGCGGTATCTTGCCGATCCGCTCTTCCCCCGTTCTCATTTAGAGCCATTCGATGTTCTAGCTTGGTGGAAAATAAATGCTCCAAGATACCCTGCCGTGTCATCAATGGCAAGGGACATCCTTGCGATTCCAATAACTTCAGTGCCGTCTGAAGCAGTAAGTAAACTTCGGAGTTCAACTTATTTTTTATTATTTTAAGGATTACTAGCCTATACTTTATTTTCAGGTATTTAGTACGGCTGGAAGAGTTATCAATGATTATCGGTCAAACCTTAACCCAGAATCAGTCGAAATGCTGATATGTGGCCAAGATTGGTTGGATAATATGGAAGAATGTGATGACGAATATGACCAGAATTAGACTGGCGGGGGGGTTTTTTTTTTTTGTGCAGTTTTTTGCTGCACGGTTTTTTTTTTTTTTTTACCTTTTTTCTGTGCTGTTTTTTTTTTTCCGAGCTATTTTTTTCTTTTTTGTGCAATGTATTTACACTAGTTCAGTTTATAAAATTTTTGATTACTTTGAGAGCGGTGTATTTTCATTAATTGATTAAAATTTAAAATTTTAAAATTAGAAAAATATTAGTGGTTTAAATAGTGTACGTATTAATTTTAGAGCTCTGCTGTATTACGCAAACTTACATTTTTAGCGTTACATGAAATTACTTTACATTAAATAGTGCATTATCACATGATAATTGTACTGGGTGGCCCAGTCCATTGAACTATAAACCCGACCCGGCCCGGCCCAATAAACACGGGCCGGGTCCATGCCGGGCCTATAAGGTAACGGGTCGGGTCGGACCGGGTCATAAATTAACGGGCCGGGTTCATGCCGGGCCTATAAGTTAACGGGTCGGGTTCGACCCGGCCCATATGTTAATGGGTCAGGTCCATACCGGGCCTGTAAGTTAGCGGGTCGGGTCCGGGTCCACAGGTACCCGGCCCGACCCGGCCCGTTTCGGACCCTAGTCACCACCCTAAAAAATTTCCGCCAACATAAAATCAAAACAAAAATACTCAATCTTAATCCTAACGCTAGTAGCCAAATTTTTTTAGGTGGTGATGCTAGGGTCTTAGTGCAAAATCATTATGCATACAGGGAAAATTAATCATAAAATTTTTCTATATCGTTTTTTTCAAAACTAACAGTTTGAGCGCAAATAATGAGTTTTGATATATAAATCATTTTTTCAAATTTTGAATATTAAAAAATTTTTATCCAAATTTATCCAAATATTTGTCGATATCCAAATAAATTTTTGCAATTTGATATCCAAAATTTTACACGTCCCTGTCGGCGTGTTTGGTTCATCATATTTGAGTAACCCCAACATTTTGGGGTCCAAATGCCAATTTTATAGTCGAATTTTATATAACGAATTATTACTTACAAGTAAAATACACAGTGGCTCTTGATATAACGGACTCTTGATATAACAGAGACTAAGTAAAATCTTGATATAATGGATCAAGGTTCAAATCCACATCATAATAAATACTCTTGATATAATGGATTTACTAATAAAACTCACGATAAAGCGGATTTTAAAAAATTCCTCACTATGTGCCCAAGGTACTACGTTATATCAAGAGCCACTGTGTATATACTAAAGCACGTAGTATATTTTACTATATAAAAATATGACTACTGTATAAACTTTTTGTTTATATTAAAAAGCAAACTTATATTTATACATATAGTGTATATAGACTAAATAGAAAAGATCTAACTTGAATAATCATAGTATTATTAAAGATATTTGTATATGAATTGTCTCCACTAAAACAACATTGATAATTACCACATAGAGAATATCATGTAAGATATTTACCAAAATTCCTACAAAGGCATTCTCGCTGCTAAATACTTGATTTCCAATAGTGCAATAATGGTTTTTTAGATGCTTCTAAATTTCTTATATCATAGCTTTTTTAATATGATCAAGCTCATAGTTAGGTAGTGGCAATATATGCAAAGATAGTATATTATGGTCCTTATGTTTTATTGTTTCATGATGTTTAAGACCACGTTGAGTTTTGTAAGGTTGTGAACATGTACAAAGAGAACAAATAAATCTTGAAGTACTAATTGAAATAGACACTAGGAAAACAGATACCCATTAGTGTCCGAAGCCAAGAATAAACATTGGGTTGATCTGTGTTGATCTCTATAGCTGATTGGCTGCATGTGACTGGAATTCAATACAAAATCGTGTCCAGCATGATGGAAAGCAGTATATAAAATCTATGTGCACATGTTTTTAAAAAGTTTCGCATATTTTCGGCTAGAAATGTGCACAGAATTCACATACTTTTGGGCTAAATAGTGCACCAAAATCATTAGTAAAATTAGAAGATGCGCACATAGAGCATACTGCGTATATAATTTATTGTATGCATATTTGGATTTATCTATATAAATTTAATTATAACAAAGCTATATAGTGCACAAGTTTTTAAAATTGTTCACATAAATTATATGTACAATGTGCACAAGATTCACATACTTTTGGGATCAGATTTTATATACTAATGGAAAGTCGTTTTGATTGGCCAACATGATACAATTGATATAAATTGTTATATAGTTCACAACAGCTAAAAACTAAAACACGTGACTTTAGGGTGTGAAATAGCGTAGCAAATACAAACATAGTGAAGATCACATAATAATTTTTACTAAGGGGAGTAACAAAAATCAGGTGATTTTTTAGGTAGGAGGGGGTAAAAAAAGTTAAAATTATATATAAGAACCTGACTATTTATATATTGAGGAAGAGGGAGGGGGTAGACCTCTGATAAAAAATAATCAGGTGATTAATGACACTGCCCTAATCAAGATTTACTGATGATCTGCATGATTTGCAACCTATTTCTGACCGCTAATAATCACTCATTACGATCATTATCATTATCAATATAAAATTTAAACTGAAATAACTTTTGAACTATTAAAGATATACGAGTAAAAATACCTTTGTTAGATTTCACTTAATGTTCTCTTTAAGGTAATAGAGCTCTTTTTTTTATTGTTATAAAATTAATTGTGTTTTAGTAATCAGTTTTCGATTTAACTTATATGAAAAATAAAAAAAGGGCTCTATTGCTTTAAAGAGAATGTTAAAAGGAATCTAATAAATATAATTTTGCATGCATCTCATGAATAGTTTAGGAGTTATTTCAATTTAAAATTTTATATATTTTTGTTATTAAACAGAATGATCGACAAAAAATCTTTATTAGTAAAATTTAATATATGATCTTCACTATGTTTGTAGATCATATGACATTTACACCCTAACATGACTTGTTCTATTTTAAAAAATTACATATTGAAATTTACTATCTTTTTGATTTTTTGTATTTTGATTGGTCAAAATATTTTTTTCAAAAAAATTTTTTTAATTAAAATAACAAATTAGCCAATAGCAAGAGGCCAAAACATGTAACTTGTTCCATTTTTATTAATTTTTTGACACATCATATAAAAATTAAGCATCTTTAAATTAATATAAATCAAAAATATATAATAATTATTTTAAAAATAAAGCTACTAAGTTGTAGCAAATTAACTTGACTACAATTTAGCAGCTTTTTTTCATATCTTTTATGTATCAAGAGCTATTAATTTTTGAAATTATTTTAGTTTTTAGGTGTTGCGCACTGTACAAATTATTTATATTAGTTTTAGAGTACTCTCTATATGAAAATGTAATTGTCCATATGACAAGTGACTATGCACATTACCTATGGTTAAGCAATTTTCAAAAAACATTGTTCTTTCACTTTACTAGCAGTTAGCAAATTTAATTCCATATTGGGGGACATCAATAGAAATGGGACAAATTTATCTAATAAATTTGTCCCATTTCTATTGACTTCATCCTATATAATCCCATTTCCAAAAAACTTTTACTAGTGCTATATTTTTGCTAATAGTATACTATAGTTAGGGAAGTGCCATTTATTACGTAATTTATTTTATTAGAAGGTCATACCTCTCACTTCTCCGTGATCTATTAGCAGCCAATCATTATTTATATATATAATATATAGACCTGATAGACTGCTAACCCCTCCCCTTCTTGAAATTACGTAATAAATAGCACTTTTTTTAAGTAGGCTCATGAAATTTATTTTATTTTCTTTTTTTTAAAAGGTTTTTTTTTCAAAAGCATTATTTCAATAGCTAATATAGTATAATAAAACTTGACATAAGTGATTACTGTATTTGTCCAAAAATAAGCTACTCTTTTTGGCCAAAAAGTTATACAAAAAATCGTGGTGTAGCTTATTTTTAGATTGTTAAATTTTTTGAAAAATTGAAAAACATACTAATAAAAAGTTGTTCAAATGGCATGAAATTTTTTCTATAAGTATATTTCATTGTGCTGAACAACTTTACTTAATCGAACTTTTAAAGTTTACTAGTAAAAAAAAGTTTTATATATAGCGACTATTAACGATTTCTTTAAAAATTTTTCTGAAAATCTGGTGGGTAGCTTCTTTTAGAGGTAGTTTATTTTCAGAAACCTACGGTACAAGAAAGATCTGAATGATACTTTCGATAAGTCAATTTATTATATAGTTCAAAATTTCTATTAGTAAAAATATTAATGAGTTTGTTATTTCAATTTACAACTATTTACAATATACCATCTTTTTTTTATCCCTGGCCAGCAATTAATTGAGTATCTAAGGAGACCATTTAACAAACTGTCAGATCCTCATTATCAATATCAACAAATTACACAGTATTACTTTTTTCTAAAAGTTTTATAAAAGATATGAGGAAGCCTGAAAAAATTCAGATATACACCATCTCCTAGCCTTACTCATATGATAACTGATTTAACTCATATTTATCGATTTAATTTTTAGGAATATAATTTTATTAGGAAAGAACCCCAATTTTAATACCATAGTGTTCGAAATTAAGCTACCTTTTTTGGCCTAAAGTAGCTTATTTTCGAAATATTGAGTTTTTTGAAAAAATTGAAAAACATACTAATAAAATGTTACCAAATTTTTACTGTAAGTGTATTTTAAAGTACTAAACAACTTTATTTAAAAAGTTTACTAAGTAAAAAAAAAGGTTTATATGTAGCAACTGTATTTTAGATAAGGGCGCCTACTTTTATCACCTGATTTCAGTTTATTAGTAGCCCTTACCCCCCCAGATAGGGTCCGAAACGGGCCGGGTCGGGCCGGGTACCTGTGGACCCGGACCCGACCCGCTAACTTACAGGCCCGGTATGGACCTGACCCATTAACATATGGGCCGGGTCGAACCCGACCCGTTAACTTATAGGCCCGGCATGAACCCGGCCCGTTAATTTATGACCCGGTCCGACCCGACCCGTTACCTTATAGGCCCGGCATGGACCCGGCCCGTGTTTATTGGGCCGGGCCGGGTCGGGTTTATAGTTCAATGGACTGGGCCACCCAGTACAATTATCATGTGATAATGCACTATTTAATGTAAAGTAATTTCATGTAACGCTAAAAATGTAAGTTTGCGTAATACAGCAGAGCTCTAAAATTAATACGTACACTATTTAAACCACTAATATTTTTCTAATTTTAAAATTTTAAATTTTAATCAATTAATGAAAATACACCGCTCTCAAAGTAATCAAAAATTTTATAAACTGAACTAGTGTAAATACATTGCACAAAAAAGAAAAAAATAGCTCGGAAAAAAAAAACCAGCACAGAAAAAAGGTAAAAAAAAAAAAAAAACCGTGCAGCAAAAAACTGCACAAAAAAAAAAAACCCCCCCGCCAGTCTAATTCTGGTCATATTCGTCATCACATTCTTCCATATTATCCAACCAATCTTGGCCACATATCAGCATTTCGACTGATTCTGGGTTAAGGTTTGACCGATAATCATTGATAACTCTTCCAGCCGTACTAAATACCTGAAAATAAAGTATAGGCTAGTAATCCTTAAAATAATAAAAAATAAGTTGAACTCCGAAGTTTACTTACTGCTTCAGACGGCACTGAAGTTATTGGAATCGCAAGGATGTCCCTTGCCATTGATGACACGGCAGGGTATCTTGGAGCATTTATTTTCCACCAAGCTAGAACATCGAATGGCTCTAAATGAGAACGGGGGAAGAGCGGATCGGCAAGATACCGCTCAAGTTCATCAAATTCATTTCCAACTTTAGTATTATTGGCACTAAGAAAGGCATCGAAATCATCCATTTCTTCATCTTGAAGATCCGAAAAATTATTTATTGCAGTATTGGTTGTATGCTGCATATAAGTTGACCTGTAGATATCTTTAACTCTGCAATAATAGATAATTATTAGAATAATACACAAGCTAAGTTAAAACGATCTGCCTTGACGAAGGTTAAATTCAAAAACAATAATATTCTAACCTTGATTTAATTGAAATCAACTTTTCCTCTGCTACAATACATGACAAGTTCATTTTCTCCTTGTATAAATGAGTTAGAAACGACATCTTATAACGAGGATCTAGAACTGACGCAATACAGTGCATTTCACCCGCATCCGCCCAGTACTTATCAAATTTAGATTGCATTGGCTTGGCCATTTGATAAAGAAAAGGATCTAAATTAGTATTGTTTCGTTCAAGATGTACTCTAACTTTTAACAATTGAGGAAGAAAAATGTTTGCTGTAGAATATTTGCTTCCGGACAAAACTTCGGTAACTGTGTTAAAAGTATAATATCATTAATCTGTGCTCAAAGCAATATGTAATAGTTATATCCTGGATAGTTAGGTATAAGCGGAATTTTGCAGTAAAGTATAATTGGCCGCATAAGCGGCCGATTATACTTTACTGCAAAATTTCACTTATACCAAACTACCCAAGATATAATTAATATTACTTACTTTCATAAAACGGTTTCAAGAAACTGCAGAGGCTCTCTGCCTTTTCCCAATCTTCTTCGAACGGTGCGATTGGCTCAAAACTGGTATCCCGGTATGTAAGACGATCAAATATACTTTTATATGGGATGGTGGACGCCAACATGATGTACGTCGAGTTCCAACGCGTGATCACATCAAGAGCTGGCCTTTGACTTGAAACAAGTTCTTCACAAAACCCGGTTATATAATCCTCGAAGATTTGTTGACGACGTTGAGAGCTGTGAATCCAATTCACACAACCTCGGATCTATAATATCAACGATGAGTAAGTATGTCAACTCCTAGAAAGACTAAATTATTTACTTACCTTGTTCACAACATCTTTAACCATTTTAAGTCCATCGGTGACTATGAGGTTCAAGATGTGGGCACAGCAACGTTGATGTAGTAAATTTCCATTTGCAACGAGCATATTTTGTTCGTCAAGCCTGCGTTTTATATTGGTTATTGCGGCATCATTGTTGGATGCGTTATCTAACGTAATTGCCATCATCTATAAAATAATAAATTTGTTAATAACATATACTGTACAAATAAAAACCATCTATAAAACACTTACTTTGGACGTAATGTTCCAATCATCAAGACACTGCAAAAACGTATCACTAATAGCAATTCCACTGTGCGGTGCAGGAACTAATCTAAATGCTAAAACTACCTTCCGAAGATTCCAATCCTTATTGATAAAATGGCCTAATAAAAACATATAATTAAGTGACTAGAAAAAATGAATACATGATAGAAGAAATACATACATGTAACTGCCATGTAACCAAGATTTTGGTTCGAGGTCCACAGATCGGTTGTAAAACTTAAATGCCCGGGTGCTTCCTGTATCATTATACGAATTTTTGTTGTAAGCTCTTCAACACGAATTTTACAATCCGCACTTATTGTTTTTTCACATATTAATTTAAACTGTGGTCGCAAATTTTTAAGAAATTTTAAAAATCCCTTGTGTTCGACCATGTGAAATGGGTATGCATGCATTATGATCATATCCACCAGATCTTCACGACTTTTATCTTGTGAAAATTTGTAATTAGAAACACCTGATGGAGACAACTGTAATTGTTGTTGCGATTCAGGATTAAGGTATTTACTACATCTTGTTTGTTTTATGTGCCGAATCAAGGAACTTGTTCCCGAACTGGCATCATGTTTAAAAAAATTTTTACAGTGCGTACATTGGGCACGGTCCTCTAGAATTATATTGTTTTATAAATATATATATTTATAAATACATTTTTAACATAATTTATTAATTCTTACTTTTTTTAGGATCTTCGGGCTTGACAAAGTGTCCTTCTTTGAATACCCATGACGGTTCTTTACCACCCCTTTTGCGTTTTTTGATAGGTGTATGATTTTTTACAGGTAAGGTTTGTTCAGAACGCGTACTACCTATACTTTCATTACCTTCCGAATCCATTTTTATTTTAGTATTATTGTTCAAATTGAATTGTTCACTAAGACTACAAGTGTATGATATTGCTCTTTTTTTTTAAAAAAAAAAAAAAAAACAAAAAAAAAAAAAAAAACACGAAAAAAAGGGGTACAATATCCTTTTACTGCAATTTTTAATTTCACATGTCTTTTTTTCCGTTTTTACACACATCTCGAGAAATTATAATCTGATATATACATATAAAAGAAGTAAAAAAAGTTTATATAAAGAGCATAGAAAAAATTTAGTTTCTTTGAGCACTGTACGTACGCACATATCTTTATTTAAGTTCTACAGTAGATACTTTCTAGATATATATATATTAAAATAACAGGTTTTGTTATAGCAATAAATATAGTTTTATTCGTAGTACCGGGTATGTAAAAAAATAAGTTAAAGCAATATCTAATTATATAGAGACTGTACTAAAACAGGCATTATTGGGTTTTTGACGGGTAGAGGTCCGAGTTGGTAAAATTTTGCCAATCGATTAGTTGCCAACTATAGTTGGCAACTAATCGATTACGGGATCACGTGACCTGACAATCGTTAAGTTGTTTAGTTGTTTAGTTGTTTAGTTGTTTAGTTGTTTAGTTGTAAGTTGTATAGTTGATATTAAAGAAAACTAATTCGTTTTAAAATATTTCGAATATATTCGAAATAATAAAAAAAAAAAAAAAAAAGGGTGAGAAGGATAAAAGAAAAAGAGGGGTAAAAAAGAGAGAGGGGTAAAAGTAAGAGAGGGGTAAAAGGGAAAGAGGATAAAAATCGTTCAAAACGGTTTTTTTTTTTTTTAAGTTTTTTTGCTCATTTTGTGGAATATATTTTTATAATCTATAGCAGCTTACGGATCAAATGGGCTTAAGAGATTTTGAACTTTGTTTTTTTTTTTTTTTTTTTTTTTTTTTTTATCCGGTGATTTGGGTTGAAATTTTCATAACGGGTATGTAATCGTTAAAGATCTGCTAATCGTCATATATCGTTTCAAATAATTACGATTATAATCGATTTATAGATATATAACGATTTAATATAAAAAATGATATATATCGATTATAGATATATATCGATTTTTATCCAATTAATCGATATATAACGATATTTTAATAATCGATATAAAACGATTAAGTGCTATATATCGATCAATATCTATATATATAATTTCCCGATGTTATTGCTATTAATAGTAATAGTTGTTTGGTTGATTAATATAAGTTTTAGTTGGTTGACAACTAGTTGGTAATTAACGATTAATCATAATTGAACTAGTTGGTAATAAATCGATTAGTTGTTTAAATTTTTTTTAAATCGATTAGTTGAAAAGTTGCCAACTAGTTGGTTTTTTAACTAACGATTTGGAACTCTATTGACGGGTCTATTTATAAAGCCCGGACCCGGCCCGGTATTTTATATACCCGGTTCAGACCCGGCCCAGTATTTTTTTAGCCCGGCCCGAACCTGGCCCAGTATTTTTTAGCCCGGCCCAAACCCGACCCAATCAATTTACGGGTCTAAAATTTAGGCCCAGACCCGACCCGACCCGGCCCGACCCGCAAATTTGCGGGTCTGACCCGGCCCATTTCGGACCCTACCCCCAGATATGAAAATTATCAGGTCTTATATATAATTTCCAAAATTTTTGACCCCCCAGAAAATCAGGTGATGAAAGTAGGCTCCCTAATAACTATTTTTGGACATATATAGTATTATATGATCAAAACAATACCCCAAAAATTAGAGTCAAATTAACTGATGCATATTATTTTATTATATACTTCTTATGTCCAACCAATTGTTCGTAGGGTCAACCAATCCTTCAAACTATAGGTATGTACTATATAGCTAGAATCTATTATTAAAAGAATTTTTAAAACTACCTTAGTATATAGAACTTATATATTTTTTATTATAACACTTTTTAAGAGGTTAAAATATCTACTACAAGCACTTTAACTCAACGTCATTGCACAATATAGATCTATGGATCAGGTTTTGTTTTATATTTATTTAGTATACATGTCTATTTGAATTGTCTTGAATATAGTAATAACAATAGAACTATGTTATTAACTGTATATACTGCTTGTAATTTTTTTTAGAACAATAATTTAAATAAACATAGCACAGTAATCACGAACATAATACAAGTTAAAACTGGATATAGCATATTAAATTTTGGACTTAGCATGGTAGTTAGAACTAGACTTAGCATGGTGGTTAGAATTAGACCTGGCACAGTAGGGCAGTGTTGTACATGGGACAATTTTGAACAATTTTGGACATTTTTTCAAATTAAAATTACTTAAAATTTTATTAAGATAATCTATTTTAATTTTTTCACCAATGAGTCCAGCACCTAAAAAAATATATAATTATATATTTTTTTAAATTACTTTATTGATTAGTTAAACATGGGACATAGGCTTGGGCGATTTTGAACAATCTTGGACGTTGGACATTTTATATAGTGTGGACATGTCCCATGTACAACACTGCGGTAGGGGGGCATCCATAAATAACGTTATGTACCCCCTCATAGTAGCGCTGGACCCCCTCTACTATATAAAAAAATTTTTTAAAATCCGTATGTTTATATATAAAATTTTACAAAAACTTGAATATATTGTGATACAGTAATCCGATTTGGATGTTTTAGGCACCATTCGATTCATCTCGTAAGACGAATCCAATGATACCAAAATCATTTCATTTGGATTACTGGATCAATAGTTATTCACAAAAAACTATTGATTTTTTAGTAATTTTATAAAAAAACAAAATAACCAATAGTATTTGGCCAATAAAATTTGTTTCAGTAATCCAAATGAAATGAAATTAGTACCATTCGACTCCTCTCACCGAGAAGAATCGAATGGTACCAAAATCATTAAATTTGGACCACTGGTTCAATTTTTAGCCAATTTTTTCTAAAAAAATTACGTTATATTCTTTTGACCCCCCTACTTATTGAAAAAAAAGTTATCGTTCGTCCAACCCCTCTTGTATAATGTTATTTATGGATGCCACCTAGTTGGAACTAGACTTGGTACAATAATTTGAACTAGAATATAGCAAGGTAATTGGAATTGAGATGTAGTGTATTAGATTTTGAACTTAGCATAGTAGTTAGAACTAGACTTAGTATGGTAGTTAGAACTAGATTTAGTATAGTAGTTAGAACTAAACTTGGCTCAGTAGTTAGAATTAGACTTGGCAAAAAGTTTGAACTAGAATATAGCAAGGTAATTGGAATTGAGATATAGCACAGCAGCTTAAACTAAGACATAGTATGGTAAATGTAGCAAGTGAAATTAATTTTACTAGCATTTTAAATCTGTTGTCACATAATTTGAACATTTAATTTTAACTAAATATTGTGTTTAAATTTGCAAAACAATATTAAGGAACAACAATGTTAACGTTATGATACTTGGGATTTGTATCCTAAACCTGATCGTGAAAATATAGTAGCTATAAAAAGATTCAAATAATACTTAGGGGAGTGTCAGAAATCACCTGATTTTTATTTACTATATAGAGCCTACCCCCTCCCCCCACCTGACTGGTTTAATAGCCAATCAAATTTTGCGTATATTAAATTATTATTAAAATATTTATAAACTTTAATAGCTAATAACTTTTGATCTACTAGTTCAATTTGGATGATTTAACTACCAAAATAATCCTCTCAAAGAGAGAATTCTTACAAGCTCAAACCCTCAAAAATCTAATCACAGAATCATAAGATCGTTATAGATTTGTATATTATTACTATATAGTATTTATTAAATAAATACTATATAGAAATAATATACAAATCTATAACGATCTTATGATCCTGTAATTAGATTTTTGTAGCTTTGGGCTTGTTAGAATTCTCTCTTTGAGAGGATCATTTTGGTAGTTAAATCATCTAAATTGGACTTGTAGATCAAAAGTTATTTATATTAAATATTATATAAAATATAATAAATAATTTTTGATTTACTAGCCCGATTTGGATAATTTAACTACCAAAATGATTCTCTCAAAGAGAGGATTCTAACAAACCCAAAACCACAAGAATCTAATTATAGGGTCATAAGATTGATATAGATTTGTGCATTATTACTACATATATAGTATTTATAAATAAATACTATATATAGGAGTCGTCTAAAGCGGCAATAAATTATGTGATCAACCACCAATCATATTATAGAATTTTGATAATCTTTGGCGAAGCAAAAATGAAAAAGAAGCGAAACCTTTGAAAAATACAAAAAATGGCAGTCTAAACCTACTTTGATGTGTTAATCAAAAATGTCAGGAAGGCAATTTTGCTTATATATATATAACCAAAATCTAATCTAACCCTAATATATAACGATCCTAACCCTAAAGTTAATTAAAAAAATTATTAAATAAAAGGGTGTGG
Source organism: Gigaspora rosea (assembly GCA_003550325.1). Taxonomy (NCBI): domain Eukaryota; kingdom Fungi; phylum Glomeromycota; class Glomeromycetes; order Diversisporales; family Gigasporaceae; genus Gigaspora; species Gigaspora rosea. The sequence continues at coordinate 128,317 of QKWP01000565.1, forward strand.
CGACTTAAAGAAGTTGGTAAGTTGTCACCCCCAAGTGGCAGGTCTAGGGTTCAAATCCTACTGATGACGCTTTGAAAAAATAAACCAGTGTTCCGGTAACTGTTTCCTATTGATCGGTTGGGTACATTACCTGTAGTCCTTGGTTACTATCTCGAATGGGAGCTTTCAAGCGAAGTTGTATCTTGTGACACAGATGAATCCAAGGAACCGAGGAAACAGAAACCCATTTGGCAAGACCCGAGTAAGGAGGTAGCAAAGTTCTTCGACGGTGCTACCAAAACCGAAATATTGGACCGAAGCTGAAGTACCGGACATTGTCTTTGGGGACAAGGTCTACCAACCTGGCTGCTGGAGTCGCACCAGAGGAAAGGACCCATGTTGAGGAATTGGGGACCAAGGGGAGAAAAACCATGATGGCACCTAATTCCGGGTAGATCAACCCTTCCGGGTCAACTGGATTGGAGTCTGGGAAAACGGTAAAGGACCGGTAGAAAAGTGATGGTGGGTACTGGGGTTGGAGCGAACCTTATAAGAGCAGAAGTAGGTAATGGTAGCGGTTGGGTATCCCCTGACTGCAAGTTGTTCGCCTCGGTGAATGCGTAAGTTACCGAAGTGTAGGTATTACCTGGGTGGGACAGGGACTGCTCTACCAAGTTTTCCGCCGAGGATACAGAATCAAAATGGGTCCTAAGGATAACAGATAAGCATCTGGAACTGGCTGACTGACTGCTTATGTAACGGGCCTGTTTCGGTGATACAGGATGGGTTGGCAGGAGGAGCAGAGATCAGAGGGTTTAAATAGGCAATCCCCTAGTTGGGTTGCAGGTATGGCAGCTAGTGTGGAACCCGTGGGGTAACCTTCGGGCGGACTACTTAAATTAGATGACCAAAAGTTGTACGTGTGGCTAGTTGTATCCTCGTCAATGTAACAAATGCAGGTGGCCCTTAGTGGGACACTAACCCAAATATCTTGAATAAAAAATTCCTCAGTCCCAAGGCGAACAATTTAAAAAAAAAAAAATTATTAAATATGAGTTGTCTCCGCTTTAGACATCTCCTATATATAGTATATAGTAATAATGCACAAATTTACATTGATTTTATGATCCTGTAATTAGATTCTTGTGATTTTGGGTTTGTTAGAATCCTCTCTTTGAAAGGATCATTTTGGTAGTTAAATCATTCAAATTGGACCAGTAGATCAAAAGTTATTAACTAATAAAATTTTTATATATAATATTTTTAAATATATATTATATAAATAATATGTTTAATTAGCCAATCAGAATAAAGGATATATAATAACCTGACTAGGCCAGAGTAGAGATTAGGCCCGGTTTAAAATTTAATTCCGGGTAACCCGTCCGCTTATTAAACTCTTACTCGGGTAACTACCCGGTTAATCTCAAATAATCCGGCTGACCCGGTTAACCCGGTTAACCCGGTTATGATTTAAGAATAGACGTTTCACATGATTATAGATAATCTTTAAACCAAAATTGGTTTAAAACATTAATTCGCAGATTCAAATTCGTTTAACGTTAATAAATTCAAATGCATTTTATTTATAAAATGTTAAATACATGTTTGAAAATATAGTCTATACTTAAAAGTTAAGATTAGTGTTCTGACCCGGGTCAGATAATAGTGACCCGACGGGTTAGACATTTAGCCCGGGTCATGAGAGGGAGAGAGAAAAAGAGAGAAAGAGAAGAAGAGAGAAAGAGAGAGAGAGAAAAATAAAGGGAAAGTTTTTTTTTTTTTTTTTTTTTTTTAGGGATGACCCGGGTTAGAAAATTTCCGACCCAGGCCGGAACACTACATTTAAATGCATAATCTAAAATAAAAGATCTAAGACCTGTCTAAATTAGTCAAATATTTTAATTCGTAGCATTATCATTGCCAAATATGATTTTGACAGAAATTAATATGGCTAAGCTTAGCGGTATATTAGGAAATTCGTCCAATAATATTGTTTCATTATTCTCACGTGATGTATATTTATTTTCTATTCGGGTTACCCGGGTAGCATAACCATAACCCGGTTAAGGAATGCTTATGCGGGTTACCCGGGTAAGCCTTATCCGGGC